>JAPQLA010000002.1:25887275-25898960 GCA_029822935.1 Naso vlamingii | reverse complement strand
GTGTGTGTGTGTGTGTGTCTCACAGGCCAGCTGTCTTGTGTTGGTGTTCCCAGCACTCTAAGGACGCAGCAGAGCTGTTCAATGTCGTTCTCCCCAGGAAACAGAGGAGATGAGTTCAGCAGCTCCCCGAAAATACAGCCCACCGCCCTGACACACACACACACACACACACCTGAACTTGCTTCTGCCCCTGCTGCTCAGCTCTGAGCTCTGCATCACAATCTGTATTCACTCACAACAGGAGCAGTGCACAGAAACAAAGGTGGAGCGGGCAGATGCTACACCTCTGAGGTTCTAAACAAACACACTCAGTCAAAACAGCTGTGAGCTGCATCATCAGTTCCTCCAGCTGCAGGTAGATTCAGTGTCACAGTTTGCTCACAAAACTAAACAGTGGATTCAAGTAATTCTGAGGAAACAAAGCAAAGATTTTCAGTGTCCACAGCTGCAGGTATTAACATGAGTAGCAGCTGTAGTTTTTTTAAGTGGCAGTACTCTGCAGTACTGCAGTACTCTGAGTAGTTGTAGTATTCTCACCACAGGTCGACCCCCTCGTCGTACTTTCTTGCTCCATACAGCAGCTCAGGAGCTCTGTACCACCTGAAAACACACACACACACACACAGACACACACACACACACACACAGAGTGAACCTGTGTCTAAATTTTATTTATTTGTTTAAACATGAGAAGTTCAGTACCAACAAAGGCAAGATGTTTACACTGCGAGCATGACTCTGCTCTAACAGAGACAGGGTTGGTGTTTGCGGTGGAAACATGTTAGCACAGTGGCTCTCAAACTTTTTCTGTCACGCCCCCATTTGGAGGGAGAAAAATCCCCCCTCACCAAAAAGACTGCAACAAAACAAGGTAAGTTCAACTTTTATTGGAAATTTTTTTTATAAAAAACATCAAGATCATGACCATTCTTTTCACTTTTCTTTCTCAGTAATTTGCTGTGTAAAAAAACAACTTCCATATCAGCTTTGCACTTTGTAAGCCAGTTTTTGTGATATTTTGCCACTAGCTTGCTCCATCTTTTTCAAAAACAGGTTAAAGAAATGAAATAAAATGCATTTTGCAGCCGGTGCAAAAGAACAGAAACAAGTGCAGGTATTTGGAAAAGAACTTTGAAGTCTCTTCATTTGTGAGGCTTCAAGTCACTGTGTCATAGTATTTCCACTGCTTATTTTTACAGAACAGTAACAAATCAAGCTACATTTGTGCCTGTTTTTCTTTTCACCCCTGTAATATATTTCTCCATTTTGCAAATCAAGACTCTCTCTCTCTCTCTCTGTCTGAATGTGAAATCACCATGGCAGAGCGTCTCGTTTGAGGTGTTTTAATCTTCCCCCAAAATAAATAAATAAATAAATAAAATAAAATACATTAAAAATAATAAATAATAATAATTATTACTATTAATATGAATTGTACATAGGAGTCACAAAACTTATATAGCACTTACAATTAAGTGTGCTGTCATCTCAGCTTTGTTTATATCTGAGCAACACAGCATGACATGTGTGACATATGTTCCTCTGCGCAGAGGATTGTGGGTCAGAATGGCCAGAAAAGCATGCTGGCTTGCATACTGCAAAATCCAACCAGATGTAGTAGAACATCCTGGTACTTCTGGCATGCTGCATTTCATGTACTATGTACTGGGACATACTGCATCTTTTCTGGTGTATTAAATAGTAAGGTAGGGTACTTGAACACAGGGTGTTAGCAGCATCAAAACACAACAGGCCTTGAAACACTGTCACCTGGTGGCCACCTGGTGGCTGTACAGTCTCTCTCCCTCCTCACTGAACAATCTGGCCAGACCAAAGTCTGCGATCTTCAGATGACCTGAGGAGCTGATGAGGAGGTTCGCTGGTTTTAGGTCCTACACACACACACACACATACACACACACGCACAGGTGAGCTTTTATTTTGAGGGGCTACAGGAAAAAAACCTCAAGTGTCAGACATCTCGTGTGTAGCCTCAAACATTCACACAACAGAACAAAAAAGTTCACGACATTTACATTTGTTTCCAAAAACAATCCCACAATGCACTCTGTCCTATTTAAAGGACACAACATGAAGATGATAAATACGAGTGTGTGGCAGAAACTCACGCGGTGCATGATGTTGTTGTGATGCAGGAAGGCCACGCCCTTCAGCAGCATCATCATGTAACCTTTGACCTGAGCCGGGGTCAGAGGTCGCTCACAGTTCCTGATGACCTCAGAGAGATCGGACAGCATGAAGTCAAACACCAGGACGAAGCCCGTTCCGTGAGGGAAGACGTCCTTCAGCTTCACCACCTGCGCGGGAGGAGGAGGAGGAAGAATGAGGCTGACCTCTGACCTCTGGCCCCGACATGACGTCATGATACTCACATATTGGTTGTCCTCGATCTCCTGCAGGGCCTTGATCTCCCTCAGAGCCTGGTTGGGGATGCCGTCCTCCAGCTTCCTCAGAGCCACTTTCTTCAGAGCCACCGTCTCTCCTGTCTGACTCACAATACGGGACACAAAACAGTCACTGACACACTCAGACCCCTGCACAGAGTTTGAGAGGACACAGGGGTGGAAAGAGTACAAAATATCTACTTAAGTAGAAGTACTGTTACCTTGATTAAATTTTATTTAAGTAGAAGTAAAATTACCGGTGTAAAAATGTACTCAGAGTAAAAGTAAAAAGTAGTAGTGGGTTGTGATATCATCTCTTTATCTTCATCCCGCTCCATGTCTGCGCAAAAATGCCCCTTTGCTGTCTGGGTGTGTGTGACTGATTGCTGTTCACCTTGTGGCGCTGCAGTCAGTCAGCCGGAGCCAATCAGATGGACCGTTACTGGCATGCAGTCGCAGCACCAGTTTATAGAAAACTTTGAGAAACTTATTGTTTCAGCTTTTTTTTTAACTCAGTAACTGATGTGATTAAAAATGTAGTGAAGAACAATACTCCAAACAAAACCTACTTAAGTAAAAGTAAAATTACAGATTTTAAAAACTACTTCAAAAAGTACAAGTACACAAAAAACCCCTACTCATTACAGTAACACTTGTAAATGTAATTAGTTACTTTCCACCTCTGAGAGGACATTATTTAGAGGGGCACTCAGTCACATCCAGGTGTTTCATCTAATACGGTCCTCTGACTTTCACAATGAGTTCTTGTTTTGTGCTCTAAATGAGGAGGACTGTCGCTCCTACTATTGATAATTTCCATAATCTGATCA
Organism: Naso vlamingii; assembly: GCA_029822935.1. NCBI lineage: Eukaryota > Metazoa > Chordata > Actinopteri > Acanthuriformes > Acanthuridae > Naso > Naso vlamingii. The sequence goes on along the minus strand of JAPQLA010000002.1, from coordinate 25,895,725 downwards.
TCTTCTCATTGGTTTCGTCTCTCTTGAGCGTTTTTCTATAAAGCGTGACAAAATTGTGAAAAATGAGCAGAAAATTTTTGCCTTTTTCCTGAAAAACCATCTGAGATGATTATCAAGGCAGTCATCAACAATTCATCAGTGATGATTTATTTTGTTTTAACTGACTAATGATTGGAGCTCAGAACCAAACCATCGCCTGCAAAGTTGGTGCTTCAGAGCAGCAGGTTCACCTCGATGTGTTTGGCCTTGAACACGATGCCGTGAGCTCCTTCTCCGATCCGCCCCAGAATGCTGTACTGCTCCATCCTCACGGTCACTGCGTCCCAGCGGAGGTAAACCAACGCCGAGCCTGAAAACTGTCCACTGCTGAGAGGCAAACTCCGCTCACTTTGACACAACGGTGTTCTCACCTCCTGACATGAAACATGGCGGTGATGTGCTCCTGAAAATATCTCCAGTAATGACAAAAAGTGTCTTTCTTGACGAACAGTTTGTGCCTTTATGGAGCTCCGAAGTTCCCAGCTGACGGGGCCGAAAAGCCGAGACACTGAAGCGAAATGACAAGTTAGTTGCTAACGTTATTAAATCTGGCAGCTCTGTCATGTTACTCGAACCGGCTTAACACAGCATAACTGTTCTGAACGATACGTCTTAGCAAAGAAAACGACAGCCAGGAACGGAGCTAGCTTAACGGCTAACGTTGTCCTGGACTGTTGCCTTGGTAACGTAAACTGTTAGCTAAGCTTGCTCAGCAACGCCGTCATGTTTCCGCTCTAGCGGCTGCTGGTGTCGCAGCTAAAGAGATTTAGTTTCTTCTTATATAAAGTTTTATAATCATAAAGTGTTTTACACACAAAACGATTTTAAATAAAAGTTTTATGTTGGGCAGGATAGCAACAGAGCCGCCAGTGGTCCGCCATGTTTGTTTACAGTGACGTAACACGGATATGCCAGTACTATCCAGCTGCAGCCCCCGGGGCAGAAGCCCCCCAGAGATATACGAGTGTACGTATCTGTGGAAGCCCCTGGCGTGACAGAAGTCTCTTACATGTCGGAAGTGCCCACCTGCAGTGAGAGGCTTTATTAAGACGCTCCAGCGTTAGTTGCTTTTATTTTGAAATCAGGAAGTACTTGTTGGATCCTTATCCGGTGCAGAGCGGAGTTTACCTAGTCGGCTACTGTCAAATAGTCACCTCCTAAGTCCTTTCCTAACGTCTGTTCCTAAGCCCGGTGGAAAACGTCATGGTGTCAAGGAAAGGAGAATTCCAAAGGACTTAGGAAAGGGTGTGATTTATGTGACTGGTTGGAACCCAAAGCGTCTCATCTCTTTGCTCTCTCCAAAAATGACATTATTTTTGGAATTTTTAAAGAGGACAAGAATATGGATTTTGACTGAATGTTTTTCTTATTTTAGGGAAATTCTTTACCCACAAATGCAGGTGTTTAAAAACACAACCCCTCTTGGTAATCTTTCAAAAAGAACTGAAACTTTGCTGTAGATCAATTGAACTTGTAGAAAAGAAAGCAGCTGAAAGACTTGCAGACATTATCAGCGCCTTAAACCCTTTTGATGAGTCCCTGAAACACTCTTTTGTGTTCATTTATGTAACTATTTATTTTGTGTGATTTTTTAATCGTAGTTTTGATCTTGTTCCTGGTACAATGTGCTCTGTTCAAACCAAAGATACATAGTGTTGAAATGTAATGTACTGCCACATTTTGTTGTACATTCTTTGCAAATAAAATAAAAAAAAAACAAATAAAAACTGCTGTGCTGAGAGAATCCGACCAGGCTACGTAATCATGTGACGGTCGATGTTTTTGTTGTCGTTTTTTTTTTTTGTTTTTTTTTAATATGTACATAATCAATACAAACGTTTTGGGCACATGTCTAACTGAATTCGACTACAACATCATCGAAAATTCATTAATAAGACAACAACATAGGAACACAAAAGCGTACTTTGTTCATTATTCGGTTGAATTTCCTTTTGCTAAGGATGGTCCAGTGTATCATAAGCTAAAGGAGATACGAAAGGAAGCATTGAGCCACCTTCCCTTAGCATTTAGACACTTCGAACGGCTCTTATTTCGAACTACTTCCGGATCGTTTCACTCAGTTAGGAACCTTCCCCCCTTCCTTCGCAAAAAGGACTATTCGGCCGCAGCCTAGGAATCGACAATGGCACGGGAGCCTTAAAGTCAGCGCCGCACAGACTGTCAGCCGGTCACCGGTGGAGTTTACCTTCATCAGAAGCGAAAGTTTGGATTTAAAGAGAAAACACCGAAGATGTCTCAGCCTGCTAATGCTAATGCTAACGCTAGCGTGGATCAGAAGGTTCTGCAGTATGAAAACTTCATCAACGAAGTTCTGAAGAGAGATTTACAGTAAGACACAAATCTTGATCACTTTATTCAAGTCCAGTTTTTCAAAACAAAGGATCCGTTAACTTGTGTACTTTGATATTGTCCGTTTGCTTGCTGGAATGTTTTGATTCCGGGTTCGACCATGGGACACACTCTGTGACTCTGAGCTTGTGTATGTTTGTCTCTCTCAGGAAGGTGTTGGAGCAGAGGGATTCTGTTTATGAGAAGATCTCCCAGTACCTGCAGCTGAAGAACACCATCCAGAGTCTGCAGGTACACACACACACACACACTCTGACATGCTGACTCAGAAATAATCTGGTTAGATAAAATGTATAAATAACTTGAATCTGTTACAGAGGCTTCAGCAGGCTTTATTTCTGCATCAATAATCATCATGTACTGCAGCTGATTAATGTGTGACGTTTGGCCAAAAGAAAATAATTAAAAACCTAACAGAGTCATTTTTCTGAAAATTAGCTGGAATATTCAGGTAGTGATGTCATGACTTCCTGAATATCTACGTAGCTTAAAGATGATAAATATGTTTAGTATGAAGGTGATGTGTTGCATACCGCTGAAGAGTGATGTCACTTCCCATTGTGTGTGTGTGTGTGTGTGTGTGTGTGTGTGTGTGTGTTCCCGCAGGAGTCGGACTCTCAGCAGCTGAAGACAGATGTTGATCTGGGCTGTAACTTCTATGTCCAAGCTGAAGTGTAAGCTGCTGCTGCTGCTGATACTGATCAGCAACCCTGAAAATCACTGATTACAATCGTCAGTGGCTGTGACAGAACGATTACACACTTGTACAATTTGTTCAGATATTTGTTTTGGACATTTGTGCAAATTAGTGCATTAATTAATTAAATTCAGTCATTTTTTTAGAAAGCCCAAGCTGCCGATTTAAACATAAAATATCAGAACATATGTAAAGCCACAAAAAGTATTCAGTGTTTCTGTTTCTCCGATGCTCAGTTAACAGCTGTTTGGGGGTAAATAAAGTAAATAACTGATATCAGCAGAAGAAGAAAATCACTTTTTCTCCGGCAGTTTCTCATGTCAGATTAGAACTAAAGGCAAACTCTCTTGGTGTCTCAGTGGATGCGGTAAAACCCCAAAGGAGCATCCAGGAGTTTTAACCCCACCCTCGTTTCTTCTTCTTCTCTTGTCTGTCAGCGAGGACGCGTCCAGGATCTTTGTGGCGGTTGGTTACGGTTTCTTTGTGGAGATGACCCACGATGAGGCTCTGCAATTTATCGACAAGAAGACAAGTCAGCTCACAGCGTCAGTTCATTATCTTGCAGCCTTAATCAGTCTTCTTCTGAGATTTTAAATGTGCAGTAACCGTCCACCTCCAGCAACAACAAAACTGACCTCAGTTCTGCCAAACATGAAATCCAGTTTGTTTCTGTGCAGACAGAGATAACGTCACAGCGGAAACATCCTCATAACATCCTTAGAGATTAAAGTATTTGTTAGCTGAAGGCTAGCTGTTACCATTGTAGTGAGTGAGAGATGCTAACAATGCTAACATTGTGTGTTTCAGCTTCACAGAGCAGCTGACCAAAGACTCAGCAAAGATCAAAGCCAACATCCGGATGGTGCTGGAGGTCAGTTACTTCTCGTCCAAAATGGAAAAATCTGTCATCAGTTTCTCACCTCGCTTTGTTTTATAATGATTCATGTTGAAGAGCTGTCAGAGTTCAGGCAGTGAACCATCACTGTCAGAGAGAAACACTGGCATTGATTCAGATGTTGTCTGAACTCCATCTTGTTTTAGAGCTCTTCAAGTTTGTTTTAAATGAGGCTTCACAGATTTCTTCTTCTGTTCTCTTCTTCTCCTCTCAGGGTCTGCGGGAGCTGCAGGGGCTGACGGACCTGCCAGAGAGCAGAAGAAGAGACATTTTCTAGAGCTGTCAAAGGACAGCTCAGTTCCAGAGAGACATTTAAATGTTCCATCCTTTCACAGCACAGAGTTCAACACACACACGTTTAATGAAACATGGCTGCTGGTGCTGAAGTCACATACTGAAGCTACGCTCAGACGGGGTGACAGAACAGGAGGAGCTCGTCTCATCGTTGAGGACGTCATTTTACTCTGACACTGCAGGACAACTGTGATAAAGCCTCCTCAGGAGGGTGCCAGAGAGTCGGTGTGTGTGTGTGTGCAGAGTTGATCCAGGACATGTTTAGTGTAGCTTAGCACAAAGACTGGAGGCAGGGGGAAACTGTTAGCCTAACTGAGCACAAAATGAAAAAATCTGTTTGCTGTAAATAAAAGAGAAAAATGTGGGGCTGTAACTTTACTAAGAGGAAGTATCAGTAACCCTCCAAAATAATGTCACAAGAGGATGTTTTTCAGTGATGTTGTAAACGTGTTTGCTGTAGAGTGAAGATTGGTTTATTTTTTTTCCAATGAATTCAAATTGTTTTAGTCAAACATAGAAACAAAAACAAACAAAAAAAGTCCAAAAAAATGTGGACATAATTGTTATTGGGTCAGTCCAAAAATCTTGAATCAGCTGAGAGGAAATGTGAACAGTACGACTCACGGTGACATTTCAGACGTGGTTCTCAACCTTTTTTTTGCCTGTGACCCTTTAAAGTGAAGCTTATGACCCTTTAAAACTTGTCAGTGGCAGGGCTATAAATGTTGTGGTTTGTATGGACGAGTTTGATTTGAGAATTGTTAAAATGATGCTAAACCTGCTGATGTCTCTCCGTTTTATGGGATGTCCTCTTACTGGTGCTGATTTTAAGGGTTCTTCACTCCGGCAGATGATCTACTCTCATAAAGAAGCTGTTCTGTTGTTTTTTTACCCATGACAGTCGAATGATCTGGAAAAATTTGACTAAAATTGACTTATACAGGAAAATCTGTGTCACTGGTTGTTGATCATCTTTAACAGGTAGGACACAGAGCCCTGAGGCATACAAAGCAGCCCATCAGTCTGTATTGTGCTTGGAAAGATCTGCGTTCGCCATGTGTTGAATGATGTAAAAAATGCCTCGTCACAGAACTGAGAGCTGGACTGTTTTGCTTGAGAAGTTTATTCCTTGGAGAAATTCTGGCCGCAGGATGATGCTCAGCTGTCCACATACTTTTGGCCATATATATGTAGTTTTTTTCCTCACACGTAATTTTCACCTCCGATGTTTTTTGGCTGTGATGTGATAGATATAAAAGTAACCGCCAACTTGGCTGCAGCTGCTCACTCAGCAACACTGAGCCTGTTGCCATGGACACTGGATGCTAAAAAGAGGCAGTGGTGTCCAGAAGCTGAGAGATGACTCTTGAAATAGACTCCCACACGCAGAAACACCTCCTGTGTTCAGTCCTGACTGCAGCTGATTCACTGTCATCATGTGACCAGGACCAACATTTAAGTGTTTGCTCAGTGGCTCCTCGGCAGCAGCAGCCTTAATGAACAGACAGAAACTAAAAGCTGCTGAAAAAAATTTAACATCATTGTGAGCTGTCCGTCTCAGTGAAAATTTTGATAAAATATGCAAATGTTTTTCTTTTTCTGAACTCAATTTGCATAAAAAGTAAATATTGTTACTGAACATGACATAAAGAAAGTTGCATTTAAAATAAATAAAATGCAGTTATCTCGAGATAAAATAGATGAAAATAATTTCAAGCACAGCTGCTCTGGGCTGGTGTCATGAAAATATAAATCTGTGACTGGATTACACCAACCAACCCCTGTTCAAAATTCTAATCATGTTCAACAGGTTAAGAAGGACAAAATTCTTAGTGTCAACAAAGACATTACTTTGAAAGTTTTTCGATTGGATGCTTGCTCGGCGGCTCCCCGGCAGCGGTTGCTGGTGAGGAACAGCGTCTGACGTCACCGCCCTGCTTATGCAGTAACGCAAGAGCGCGCTGCGTCAAGGTTCCCAAATTACACGAGAAAAGTAGGCCTACCGGAATTCAGGCAAAGGGCGAAGTGTTTCCTTCAAAATAAAAGATCAACGCTTTCGTTTTACCTGAGCTTTGCTTACATTGTTGCACACAGAACACTAAAAATATTCAGGATATAGAAACGTCTTTATGTTAATAATTATGTATGTTTTGATTCTGACTAATAAAATTAAAAAGCATTAAGCTACATGGATCATCAGCAACAGTTCAGCTTGGACGTAGGTACAGCCCTGATCAACATCCGTCTTCAGCTGCTGAGAGCCCAAAACACACACACACACACACACACACACACACACACACATATGTATATCTATCTATCTATCTATCTGAGAGAGAGAGAGAGAGAGAGAGAGAGAGATATTGTGCGTGTGTTTTTTATAACAGTAAACTTGACAGGCGTAGAAAAAAAACAGCGTCAATGAAATGAACAACAACCTCAGCCTCTCAGTGGTAGTACAACCCTAACAAAAAAACAAAAAACAAAAACAAAAGAAAGAAAGAAAGAAAAAAAACCTGCACCAGGTCCAGTTAGCCTTTGGAAACTTTGGCAGAGCTTTCAGTTTTATCTGGGGGGGTTCTTCAATCTTCAATGTTTTTGGTCACCTTTTATCATATATATTACATCAAAAGATTTACGTTTCTTTCTTAATTTAGATTTTTTTAGACGTCTTTGCGTTTTATCCATAGACTGTGTATGGTTTTATCCTGTAATCCGTCACCGGAAGTGTGCTGGTTTGAATGGCCGCTGAGCTGACTGTGCTGAAAAGTAGCGAGGAGGCGTCCGTCCACACAGGAAGAACCTGGGAAAACACTCATAAGTGATGATTTAAGTCGTTGCAGACGGAGAATTCAGTTCGCACGCTGCTAATAAACGACCGGGCTTATTTTACAAACTACTTTTTCTCAGTGTCGGAGGGCTCCGGACGGTCTCTGGTGAACTCTGTGAATTCAGTCCGCAGTCAGCTGCGCTGTTTGCGGCTGAGTCTGACGCACCAGCAGGAGGGAAAGGAGGCGGGGGGCGTCACCGCAGCAGGCTAGGCTAGGCTAGCTGATTAGCACGCTAGGCTAACAGGTTCAGCCCCAGAAAACCCTGGACTTGAAGAAACTTTTTTGAGTCTAAATCATGGCGTTTACTCCGGAATCATCCCAGAAGACAAACGTAACGTAATTTTAGGCACAGCCGCGTTAGCTTTGCTAATTAGCTAACGTTAGCTCTACTTGGCGTTTGTCAACATATCGAAGCTGTGACAGCAGGCATGAAGCGGAAATAACCGTAACTCACTTCATCGAGATCACCAGAGATACAACACTTCAGTTATTTTTATGCTAAGTCAAAACAAATAGACTGTAATAAACACCAGCACTTAATTAGCGCCAATTTATGTGCGGCTAGGGGCTGTTAACGCGCCTGTTAATGGTTCCTGACACATTAATGACTGTTTGTGTTTTGTCGGTATATTTTTTAGTCGTGTTTCTTTTGTTGAGCCTACTTAATCTCGGAGCCGTCAGTGAGTGTTTTCGTTAGCATGGAGGAACGGGAGCCCAGCAGCAGCAGCTCGGAGCGGTTACATAACGCAGGCAGGTCGCGGGAGAAGCTGCTGAACGTCGCCTCCTCAGCTCGGCTTTGACAGCTGTAAACTGCTCCGACAACCCGCCACCAGACAGACAGACAGCACGAGCACAACAACGCAGCAGCATGGAGGAGGCGTGAGCCTGCGGGGAGAGACACGCAACGGACACGAGACACAACACCGAGCTGAAGATGGATTCAAACCCGCTGATCAACGGTAAGAGGTGCTGCTAATGGAGCTGCTGTATGCTGTGTTTACATGGAGGATACACCTGTGTGTGTGTGTGTGTGTGTGTGTGTGTGTGTGTGTGTGTGTGTTGCAGCTCTGCGTTTGTTTCTATGCAGTTTGACGGAAAACAGCAGCGTTGCAACAGGTGTGTGAAGCTGCTGCGGCCTGCGGCTCCCTGTGTTTGTGTGTGTGTATGTATGTGTGTGTGTTAAGGTGCGATGTTGGAGCAGGTATTAACATGAAATGAACGCTTGGTTGGATCTGATTTGTTTACCTGGTGCCGCCAGCAGCGTGTAGAAACTTGCAGCTTGAGAACGCGCCTGCAGTGAGGCAGGTAAATTAGAGAAACCATC
>JAPQLA010000002.1:25780719-25791100 GCA_029822935.1 Naso vlamingii | reverse complement strand
AGGTTGCAAGATGCCTTCCAAAAAATGAATACATTTTTAAAATATTTAATATTTCATATTTAACCCATAATTATATAAATTCTGATTATATTCCTTCTTATGTTCTTTCTTAAAATATTTTAAAGTAAGTGATGGCTTTTAGGCTGTTGTTGTTGTGTTTACAGGTCTAATAGTACACAGCTGTGAGCAACATTACATGCCACCTCCAGGGTCAGTGGGGGTCTCCGATCTCTGGCACTGTTATTTTGAGGGTTGCGGGCTGAAAAGTTTGGGAACCCCTGATACAGACAATGAAAAAAAAGTTTCATACCCAAACTCAATGAATCCACACACTGATCATGCCACCTGTGGGTAGCAGCTCTTCCAAAACACGAGTCAGGGCGTATAGGGTTTTTTTTTTTTTAAATGATATTCATTTTTGGAAGATTGTATCTCGAATTTGAATTCATCACGTGTCTCACTGAGAGAGAGTTTGTAGTGACAGGAATGTTAGAGTAGTGTGCCATTTTCAATTCATGCTTTGGCTAAAGGTTTCACTTGTCTCCATGCTAGACACACCTGACACAAATGCTAGAAAATCAACTAGAGAGTTCAGTTAAAACTATCTCCAAAAGGACATTAACACTACCCAATCACATTAAATATACAATACAATAAAATATGACAATATCCACTACATAACAAAACTCTTGATGTATGCGACATGAAATGAAAGTGTCGAGCAACAAAGCATAAATTGGCCTTAAATGTTTTTTTTCAACCAGCCCCCCAAAATAAATATCAACAGTCTTTTTTTTAAAATTAATCTTGTTATCCTTTATTTGTTAGCCCATCCATTTTCAAATGTAGATCGTTTCTTTTTATAGTTTTGAAAATAATGATTTTATCCAACAACAAACACCTTTAGAAAAGCGCTCAAACATCACAGACACGCGTCTCTGCTCTCCTGTCAGAATAAAACTTCAGCCAACAGAATTTGTGTTCTGATGAGCTCACTGAGCTTCAGCCTATAATCAGTATGTTACCCAAGTGTTGTCCATGTATTTGCATTAATTCTTACTAACTGATAAACACCATCTGAAGCCTCCAGCCATGCTTGTTTGGAGGATGTATAAAAACTTTCTTAAGTTCACACTGCTGTCAATTTTTTTTTCCCCGGGATGGTGAAGGTATGTCCCACCCCAGTCTGCCTCCGATTGGCTAACCCTGATACTCTGCCGTAACCAATCATAACTCCTCACGCCTAAACCTAACCAGCACAACCAAAGGACGCAATGAGCACAAGCCAATCAGAGGCAGAGTAGGTCATGTAAAGAGAAAGGGATGCAGGTGTGTGTGCTAATATCCACTTTGACAGCAGACGCTAACCAGGTGGTCACAGCGAGCACGTTGATGTGATGACATGTCACAGCAAAGTGGGAACTAGAAAATGCAGCAACATTGAACTGCCAAAAACTGCACTTCGTTGAATGGCCACTGGAGGCTCCGCAAGAGAGTCAATCAGCAGAGTGCCACAATGAAAATGTACAACAGAAACATCGTCACAGTCTAGAACAAAACATGGTTTAGGTCTCCGCAGCTCATTTTCCTGCACAGAGGAATCACTCGTTTAAATTAGTTTAAGGCTTTCATTTTTTTAAGACGGGATCAGGTGAGGTTTTGTTCTGAGAGCAGGTAGAGGAAGAACAATCTGACACCTGAACGTCCAGGTTCTGTTCCAGAGCAGAGAAAACTTTATTTAAAATCACTCTGGTATTTGTAACAACACAGAGATTACGAGCTGCTGCATGAGAGTTTATATCGAGTTACAGGAGCTCAAGGTTAGAGTGTGTGCGTGTGTCACGTTGTATAATCACTGAAGCAGAGAATCTGTGTGTGTATGTGTGTGTGTGTGTGTATGTGTGCATGCGTGTGTGTTATCTTCTTTCTCTAGTTCAATGAGTTTTATTGACAGTCACTCACAGTCTGACACCTCTGTATAAATGCTGACGGTCTAAACTTGCTTCATATGAAGGCTTTCTTTATGCTCCGGCCTGATAGCGTATCAGCTGCTGTAACGTCTCACCCTGTGTGCTCCCCCCTCACACAAACTCACTGTGTGCCAGCTGAAGCCACCTGACTTGACTTACAGGCACATTTTCTTCCCATCCTATATCAATTTCAGCAGCAGGTGAAGATGCAGCTGTCGGTGTATTTCCTTCAGGTGGTCACATGATCAGCATTCATGCTGCTGTTTTGTCATGAAGCTCATACACGAGCTAAAGCTGAGTTTGCTGTTTGAAACTGAGCTGCAGCAGTCACATATTTCACTGCAGATTCATGCGCTGCTTATTATCTCGATTTATCGTTGGCCCAAGTGGAAAAGTTTCTTCATGGCTACCTAAAGCCAAAGATGATGATAAAGAGAATTGATTTAGGAAGATGAAAGGTAACAGAGAAAAGCAGGAAAACTCACATTTTAGACATTGGCTCCTTTCTTCTCTTTCTCTTTAACAATGGTGACAAACTGCTGAGAAAGAGAGAAAGGAAAGAAACTGTTTCTTCTTACCTGAAAAGGTCTCGTTCTCACAGTCGGCCAGTTTCTGCAGGACAGAGGGGAGACGACAAAGGTCTGGACGTTCACACAGAGAGAGGAGGAGGAGGAGGAGGAGGAGAAGAAGGTCAGACTTGTATTAAATCTCAGAGAAAAGGTTCAGTTCTCACGCTTAAGAGTCCCACTGATGTCCTGGAAACTGACTCTGTCTCTGCCTGTAAAGGTTACCTCCTTCACACCTGATTTATTGAACAAGCGCTGAAGCCAAACTCCATTTATTCTGGTGTTTTTTGGCAACATTAGTAGCTTTAATGTCTCTCAGTCGGCCCGGTCCAGACTGAAATATCATGACAACTATTGGAGGGATTATCCATGTTTTCTCCTGAGGAAACACAATATAGTATTGTTTGACTTTTAGCATCATCATCAGGTCAGCGTGTTTGTTCAGTTTGCTGAGCCTTTAAAATGCTGTTTAAATGGCTCTGGCTAGTGTTAGCTAGCCCAATCAAAGCAAGCCATCATGTTAGCACAAGCAGCCCTGTTATCTGGCTAGCTCTGGCTTTCTTGTTGACTAAGTTAGCGTGAGCTTAGCATGTCCATTCAGTTATGATGTAGTTTTAAAACACTGATTCTGGTTTAGACCGCCAAACTCAGACTGTGACATGAAACTCAGATGATGACGTAGTTTGTCCACGTGATGTAACTGTCATTAGATGTCTCAGACGGCAGACATTTTCATGCAGAAGCGACTCATATTGGCGCAGGACTCACATTGTGTACTGACGCATCAGCCTCAGCTGTACTCGGTTGTGTTTACTGTGATTAGCAAATGTTGCTAACATGCTAAACTAAGATGGTGAACTTGGGAAACATTACACCTGCTAAGCATCCTCACGTTAGCATTTAGCTGAAAACATCACTGTATCCAAAGCTGTCACAACTGAGTCTTTGTAAAAAAGATGCTTGACACGTGCTGTAACCGTGTATCATCAGCAGGTGGCGCTGAAGCAACAGAGATGTCCTCCTCTGTCTTTGGATTGTTGTTTGCATTAATGAGCTGATCAGGTCTGCGCTCTTTGAGCGCGGGTATCATGATGAGCCACTCGCTCTTTGCTGCCCCCTGTTGTTTGGGTGCTGGAAGAATGCAGCTCATATCTTTTGTAAAGGAGAAACGGAGTGAACCGTGTGTGAATAACTCATGTGAGGAGTGTTGATGCGGTGAATAGCGCCCTCTACTGACCAGCCACATCAAGCAGGCATTGTTTACACATTTCACTTAGCTCTTTTTTTATTGGCCATTCAACTATTCATGTAACAGCTGAGGTCGACTTGATGAAGGTCTCCAGCCGGGTCTGTCCTCTCTGTTAAGGCTCCACCTTCCAGTGTGGCAGCAACACTCCGTAACCCTGGCAACACATCGTACAAACAGCATAAACGGCCTCACAGAGGTCTTACTTCACACTTCAGTTCATTAGCTAACGATCCAGTTTCATCTTTGCTGCTCATTTCTGAGCCTGAAAGATGAAAACTGCTGCCTGCTGCTGGACAAACACAACTCACAAAGAGCTGCTATCTGTCCTGTCTCAAGGTCCCAGCCGCAGAACATATTGTGTTAATGATATGACTGCACATATGTCATATCATCAGCCCATAAAGTTTTGCAGCTCTGTGCAATTTGCTCTTGTTGTGCAATTGCAATTATTCATGTGGCAAATAACAGAGAGAGCAGAACAGCAAAGATAAGACTGATCGAGATTGTGGAAAAACACTTGATCAGCTAATATGGGGAAGCAGGAGAAAAGTTGAACACGAGTGAATGAGTCACAGCAGAGTGCTTTTACGTTTAGCTTTGTGTCAATCAGGAGAAACTTTGTGGGAGTGAACGTTTATTTAATCGAAGTGCGCACAATGAAGTTGATAAATGTGAAAAACCACACCTTTTTTAATCAGGGAAACTCTGAAGACGCTGTGACTTTCACTCAGGCCGATAACGCTGCTGGTGGACGAATGTCTGCATGTTTATGAAAATGCCTTTAAATCACAGAGATGCTGTTTGCTGTAGTTCAGCTGCATTTCATCTTAATTGGTGCTTTGAGAATGACACAGTTTCAATATCAGTGAAAGCCGTGCAGGTTCGTAAATTCACTTCTGAAGCTGACGTGAAACCAAAACCAGGTGCTAAAAGAAGCTAAAAAGTGAAAATGGTAGCATCACACTGACTTTATTGGTCCAGTGTTTAAATAAAAGTTATTTAAAAGAAATGCAAACAAATGCTAAAAACAAAGCCACATTGCTTTTTTTTGCTGTTTGCATTCTGGGTTTGATTCTCAGTCAGCAGATCTCATTACAATCTGAGATCTTTATTAATATGTGACAACAATAAAATGATATTTATTCTCATATTTATTTTTTGCAAATACAAACATTTTTTCCTACTGATAAACACGGTTCAGTCAGGACTCAATCTCATCATCTTTGACATGTCAGCTGCTGGTTCTAAAGCTGTGGCCCGAGGCCCAGAGGAGATCCACAGAAACTCGTGTGTGTGTGTGTGTGTGTGTGTGAACAGACTGAGGAGCATCAGAGGCGACCGACGGTTTAAACTTTATAGTTTCCTTTTTACTGAGAGATTTATGACACAGTTTATATGTGCTTACTGTTCATCCCTCTGCAGAGGTGGAACAAGAACTCTGATCTTTTATTTCAGCCACAGCAGTAAAAGTCCTGCATTTGTATCATATTGTGTTGAATTTTTGCCATAAAAAATGGGAAAAAATGGAAATACTCAAGTAAAGTACAAGTATGTCCAAAATTATCCCAGGCAAATTTTGGCCGTTTTTTGCTTCTGTCACATTTTTACTCATTGTGGGCTCATTTTTTACTGCAATATAAAGTCCTGCACCTCTATGGATTCAGGACAACCATGATAAGAGAAAGAGGTAACTCAACAATGTCTCCTGTGCAGTGTAACAAAGTTATAATGCTCTAAATCAGAAAAAAAAGAAAAATCAAACACTGAATTTCTCAGATTTTTTTATTTTACAAAAATGTAAAAATAAGGAATCAGTATATCAAACACATTTTAAGTTGTCTTCAAGTCTGAGGAACAGGAAAAATATTTTGGTGGCTCTACATACATGCTGGAACAAATCTGTAGCCCATATTCAGGCTGTAAAAGGCATCCTGCTAGGCAGCGCCCAGGGTTCACTGCGCTCATGAATTATAGTGAGCTGAGGGGAGAGCCTATCTGAATCATTCATGGCTTCAAGAGTGCACAAAGGAACGCAGAATTTTTTGTTTTTTACAGATTGTAGATGGAGCAAACGTTTGTTTTTGGTAGATTTTTAAAGAAGACATGAAGAATAAAGCAAATTTAATGAAAAATCACAGTTTTATGTTAGATTTATGCTTAGATTTCGGTCTGTGTCACATGTGAGATGTTCAGTGACCTTTGGAAACCTGAAAATATGATGATCTAAATAGTTTTTAAAGTTTATGGCTATGACAAGTGGTGTATTTATGCCAATAATTTTTGAAAAAGTGTTTTTTTCAGGCCCTGGGATTCTGAGTACAATTTCAGTAAATGTATTGAGTGTCTTTCACCATTGTTCCTCTGCTCCAACACACTTTTATTCTTGAATTCTTTGCTCGTCTTCTCTCCTCACTTCCATCCTTCCTTCTGTCATAGTTATGTCTTCCCCATTTGTCCTTCATCCTCTCCCTCCTTCGTCCTCGTCCTCTTCCTCCTTCCTCTCCAGAGAGTCGCTCAGATTTATTATCCTGCAGTGTGTGTTACTACTGCAGTCCCCCTACCAAGGACAGGCCACACACACACACACACACACACACAAAGTGATTCTCTGCTCCACTGATTATAAAACGACCTGCAGCTCCGTGTTCATCGCTCAGAGATCAGCAGTGTCCTCAGGCGTCCACGGTTGATTTGTTCTCGTCTCTTTGTGAGGACCAGTTGCGTTACAGGGTCATTTGTGTCGTCGTCTCGTCTTTAGAAACTTGTTTTGAAGTTAAGACTCAGTTTAAAGCTCAGTTTTAGTGTGGGACAGCTTATGATAGAAGCATGAACACTGATGATGACAGACTTTATCGACAAACTGCGCGGCACCACCATCTTCCATGATGCTTCAGTGTTTAAAATGTTGTGTGTTTGCAGCTCTGATGGTTCAAATGAAATGCTGCTCCATGTTTTTCTGTGTGTTTGTGTTCGTGTTCCTGGTGACACTGTGAGCTGAAGCATCACTGCTGCTGCCATGGCAACCTGCAGGTTAACAAAGAGGTTGGACTCTTTTCTGTCACTGTGGTTTTTTTACATTTGGTTTAGTGTCTCAAGGATGTTGTTAGGGTCCTCGAGAATGTACCAGATGATACTCGGGAAGTATTTTGGGTCCTTAAGGACCCTTAAGACACTCTGAGTCGGGACCAGATGTCATTGAGGAGGGTCAATATGGCCTTTAACAGTTTACAGGTGTTACTGCAGGTGAGGTGATCGAAAGGTCCTTGAGATGGTTGCAGTGATCCTGAAATGTATTAAAAGGTCACATGGTGGTTTTAGAGGGTCCTTGCAAGAGATCCAAGGATCCTTGAGCGCCTTTCAGTGGTCCTTGAGGAGTTTACAAGGCTCCATAACAAAGTTCCAGGGAGCTATTTTTTAAAACCACCTGATTGATCTGATTGGAGCTGATCAGGTGTTTCACAGCTGTCAGGCAGCTCCTCTCACTGGTCCATTCAGGTGTTCATGCTGTGCTGCATGTCTCAACGGTAATGAACCTTTGCTCCGGGTCAGGGGTCAAAGGTCAGAGCCGAAGTTAGAATCACTGGTTATGATCAGAGCTATTATAAGGGTCCGTGTCAAAGGTCAAGAGACAGATACAGTTTCATGACTGTGTGTGTGTGTGTGTGTGTGTGTATGTGTGATGACTGGCTGCTAAGTGTGACATCATCATCCCTCTCACCACGTGGACGACAGATTAACAGGAGTGGCCTGTAATCTTTTAATCCTGTTGACAGCCCACAGTGCTCCTCCTCCTCCTCCCTTCCTCCTTGCCTTCTTCTCTCCTCATCTCCTCATCTCCCTGTTTCCTCTCATCCTACTCACTTGTTCATACACTTTATGGCCGAAAGTATGTGGACACCCTGTCCTCCTGCAGTCCATTTTTTTCTGTTCTTCTGGTTGAAGCAGAAAGCTGTTGAAGATGTTTTCGAGGCTGTAAACCTCGAGACGGTTCCAGAAGGTCCTGGGTCCATTTGTCTTTACGGAATTTCAAATTAGGAAAATCAGACATCTTTAAGGGTTCTACAGGAAAGACAGTGGTTACAGTGGTTCCTAAGGATCCATAAAAGTGTTGTAGGCATTCAACGGGCCATTTGTATTTTTTGTGGTTGTGGAAATCAGTTTGCAGTTTGGTTTCTTGGGGTCCTTGAACATGATCCTTGAGTCTTGGTCCTGATTTTGGTTTTTAAGAAAGTAATGTATGTTTGAATACACAGGTGTGTGAGAGGTTCAGTTCAGTCAGATTGGGATCAGATTGCTCTGAGTGAATGTTAAGCCCAGATGTAGTTTTTAGATTAATGTTTTGTCTTTCAGCAGCTCAGTGGGGCAGAAACCTGTGGGAGAAGATCAGTGAACGATGCGTCTCTGTTGTTTGTTCTGAACAAGATTTATTCCAGCAGTTATTATCAGTGCCATTACATTCTGAAATACAGAACCAAAACCTCTAAGGCTCACTAATTAATAACTAGTTGTTTCTTGTTTGTTTAATATGTGAACAAACAAATATACAAATAACCCAGTTTGTGGTTTTGGGAGGCGTCACATGCTGGAGCTTGTGCTGATAACAGCAGCAGAATTAGATTTTTTGCCAAAACCTTTTCTTTAACCAAACAAACAAAACAAACAATTAAACCAGCGCTGAACAGACAGACAGACAGACAGACAGACAGACTTTGACTTGTTTTTAATGATTTTTAGCCTCCATCGTTCCTCCTGCAGGCTTGGAAGGGGAGAGTGAACAGGAAAGTATTCAGTTATTCGCAATCTGCAACCTCACCACTAGATGCCACTGAATCCTCCACACTAGACCTTTGATAACCAACGTGTTCATTGTGTGTTTAGTTCAATGCATGTCTGGTTTGGGTCTTCAGTCCTGCAGAAATGAGTCGGATTCAGTCAAACAGATAGGAAATGAATCTGTTCCAGTTGGCAGCCTGAATAACAGTTGATTAAATGCTTTTCAATGAGGTAATGTATTTAGATCATAAAATCTTCTCATGTTTGATAATCATAATAAAAATTAGGCTGTGATTCAACGTTGTAAAGCCCTCAGCAGGAGTTTGCTGACCCGGCGGCGGTGAGGTGCAGAGTCATGTTAGCACAGGTGAGTCATTGTTTCTATTCAGGTATGTGTGCCAGTCCACCTGCAGCCAGGTGAGGCTAAACTGGCAGAAAGAGTTTGGCTGAGGCCACTGAGGCTTTGAGCAGACAAACAGCTGACAGATTTTAACAGTAAATTCTCTCCTGCCTTCTGTAATTTCCTTCTGTTTGTGTGTTTGGTTACTTCATTTTGTTGACTGATTGTTAGTTTTTTAGTTTAGTTTGTAGTCTTGTTTTGTGTTGAAGCAGCCTGTGTGAGTTTTGCCCATCACTCAGCCACAGCATGCACAAAAATGATCGTCAGTTGCAGCCCTGGTTTACTTTTATCTGTGTAGAGTATGAATAAATTAAGCACAGACTCCTGTCCAAATAAAGATCAGTTCTTGAATGTGAGGCTGGAGGTTCAGCTGCTGAACAAAGATGTTTTTATTGGACAGTGGACTCCTGATGTGTCTCCACGGGTAATGCGAGTGCGATGTCGCTGCTCATAGTAACGATTTTGTGCACAGTCACATATGTGAGAAATAAATGTTTGAATGTTAATTAAAACTCGTCGGCTCCAGCCTGATGGATGAACTCCTGCTAATCCTGTGTTAGCTGGCAGCCAATCAGACTGAGCCAAGCCAAATATGTTACGGACAGACCAACTGAACTGAACTCCGTCTGATTAAACCTCATCAGTTCATTCTCTCACTGAAAGCGGTTATTAATGAAAGTTCTGTCTCCATAAGCTTTGCATGTGATTTTAATCAGACCTGACCAGGGAGAAACCAACTAATCACAGCTTTGTCTTTGGAATTTATAATATTTCATCTTATGAAAGTTACCCAGAGGAACTTTAAATCAAGAAGATTCTGCAGCCATGTGAGCAGCTCTCTGAAGCTTTTCCTATCACCTTCAAATCGTACCATTTAAATTACGATTTTGAGCAGCTGGATGGACAAACTTCAGTCTCTGATGTTTTCCTGTGTTTGCTCAAAGGACTACAGACATGTCACCAAACTACTGGCAGAAAGTCTGCAAAGATTTATTATTAATTATCAACAGCTAATTTAAGTTTGTTTGGTTTCACTGCTACCAGCATTAACACCCTAGTGTAGCATGTTAGCATGCTAACAATTGCTTTAAACAGAAAATACAGCAGAGGCTGATGGGAATGTTATTTGCTGTGTAGGTATTTTGGTTTTAAATCAAAGTATTGGACACATTAAAATACTGGCCTGATGATGGCGCTAGAGGAGGCGTCAGAGGATCACCAAGGTTATTACAGTTCATGCTGAATGTCTTATGTGATGTCACAGGACGGCAGTGGGATGGATGGTGCTGATTGGTTATTATAAAAAAAAAACAGTGACCCCCCCCAAACAGAATACATGGCGAGGAATGAAGAGAAATGAAGTGACAGTTCATTCTACTTGATGATGTTGATGACGATGATGATGATGATGGTGATGATGGTG
>JAPQLA010000002.1:25766989-25778154 GCA_029822935.1 Naso vlamingii | reverse complement strand
GTGTGTGTGTGTGTGTGTATGTGTGCAGACACAACACACTGATTAAAATACCAACGACAGAGAGAGTGAGAGCATTGCTAATTGTTTATTCATGTCTCTCGCCCCAGTGTAGAGTGAAGGAGAGGATGACGATTATTCATTCATTCATTCATTCATTCATTTATTCATTCACTCATTCATCAGGGATAGAGTGTGTACTTGAACATCACTCAGTCATAAGATCCAGGATTAGTTTTCCTGTCAAGCAGCAGTTTGTCATTTGTTGTTTGTTGAGAATGAAGATCAAAAATCTTCTTTTCTCCACATCTTCATCTTTTTTTCCATCTTATTTTCAAAGTTGTCTGAATCAGAGATGGCAAAAGTTCACACATTCTTTACTGAAGTAGAAGTACAAATATATATGTAATAAAAGACTCTGGTAAAATTAAAGTACTGACTCAACTTCTTTACTCAAGTCAAAGTAATAAAGTACAGGTTGAGAAATGTACTCAGAGTATCAGAGTGCAAAGTTTTCCTCTGAAGGACATTTCTGTGCAAAGCTAACTGAAACTCACATCATATCAGTAGGATTTGTCCGAGCTGTTCCTGAACGCACCATAATATGAGTTGATTGTCGAGTCTCATTCCCAGAATGTCAAATAGCGACATTTTGTGTTGGTAAAGCATCCTGAGCTCAGCCAAAAAGACAAAAGCATTCAAACTAAAGTAACAAGCCTGTTTGGAAAATAGAACGAGGAGAAAGTTCAGATATTTGTGTTCAAACGTAAAAAACTGAAAACTGAATACTCAAGTTAAGTCAGATACCTGAAAAATCTACTTTAGTACAATAACAAAGTAATTATACTTTGTTACTTCCCACCTCTTGTCCGAATGATAACTTTTAAAACCTGAAGTGACAACTGAGACTTTTAAAATATAATTATGACTCTAAATTTAGTTTGAGCTCCTTCAAAATCAAGTTTATGAGGTATTAAGTCTGAATTATGGATTTAATAAATGATAAATGATGAAGAAAAATTTAGTTTCGATGGTCACTTTTTAATTCAAAATTATAATATAAACCTGACTTACTTAGATGTAGTTGTGAAATAATAAATCAAAACATGAGATACTGAGCACAAATCGAAAGCCCAAATTTTGACTTATGAGTGAAAATTATGTCTGTAACATTACTAGTACTAAAATACATACATATAAATGATTGTAATAAGCAGAAGCCAGTTTATTAACATTTTTGAATGATTTTCTGTAAAAACAAACTTTGGTTAAAGACCAACAAAAACAACAAATGAATAATATTTGTAATTGTCCTTATGAATCAAAATGTGTCTATCAGATAAATGTATCCAAACTGTCAGCTGAGGAGCTGCAGGATGATGAAGAGATGAAGATTCTTCTCTTTCCTGTTCAGTTACACAAATGTGTTTGTCAGGAAGCTGCTGAAAAAAACACAAGAGCCAAATTACAGCCAGAACATTTGTGACACACTGAAGACAGGAAGCGTTCAAGGATCAAACCGCCGTTTGTTCAGGCTTCAGTTTACCGACTTTAAATCCTGTTTGTGTCAGAACAGGTCACAAATTATTTTCCCTCTTTTCAGACAGACTTTTGCTTAACTTCATTTCAATAACAGAGAGCAGAAAATCCCAAAACCTGCTTCACACAGTCTGACAGTAATGTGTGTGTTGTGTTGTTGTCACTCAGATATTTAACTCGTTTCCTCTTGCAGGCGTCTTCCTCATCCCCTACCTGCTGATTGTCTTCATTGGAGGAATCCCCATCTTCTTCCTGGAAATCGCTCTTGGACAGTTTATGAAGGCTGGCAGCATCAACGTGTGGAACATCGCTCCGCTGTTTAAAGGTGCAGTTCGCCACACATGAAACCCAAAGCTGTCTGTGTGGGACTTAATGTCCGTGAAGCCTCAGCCACAAGAATATGACACTTTAATCTGAAGTAAGACATGACGAGCCGACGGCTGATCTGCTGGTTTGCAAAGCTTTACATTGCATTCATCTTGAAGTTTAATTTCATGTTTGTCTTCTTTTAAACTTAAGGCTGGAACTCAACAGCAGCCAGTTGACGCAGAGTGTAATTCTTTTTTTTTTTCTTAAATTGAACCTTTATCTAAATTTAACCTTTGTTTAAATTTAATCAGGAAAGCCACATTGAGATTAAACATCTCTTTTACAGGAGTGACCTGGCCAAGACAGGCAGCAGCACATAAAACAAAGTTACAACTAATGTTATAGAACAATAAAAAACAATAAAATGTACGAGACACAATATAAATTTGCAGTCACAGATCATCATACAGTCCTGGTAGAATAGCTTAGTTAAAAAACAGCGTCCTGATGAACTTATCACCACTTGATTTAACAAGGATCTAAGATCACCCAACGAGACCATGAGATTTAAGTCATGGAGGAATACATGAAAGCTGTCTTTTCCAGTTCAGTACGGACATTGTGAACCGAAAGCAAGAATAAATCCTGGGAAGGCAGACTGTAACTACCAACAGTTTTTCCTGTCACGTAACTGCCTAAGTATGATGGTAGCAAACTAAGAACGGCCTTACAAATAAAAGGATACCCATGAATTAGCCTGCGTATGGATAGAGCAGGCCAACCAACCCGAGCATACGAGCAGCAATGATAAGAGAGATCTTTATAATTGGTGATGAATCTCGGTGCTCCGTGATTAACAGTATCCAGTGCATGAAGACACTGAGAGGAAGCATGCATATAAATAATATCACCATTCTCAAGTGTAGACATAAAAGTAGCAGCAACAAGATGGCGTCTGTTTGGAGGAGATGAGAAACCTTCTCCAGGTCGTCGTGGAGGAGCTATCACACTGATAGACGAGCGATCTGAAGCATTATTATCCTCCAATGTGTCCAGTTTGGGACATGAGTGGGTGATGTCATGCACTGCAGTGTAAACCTGAGCAGTGAGCAGTTTAAGGGAGTTTGAGTGGACACGTCACTCTGCAAACACATTCAGCTTTCTATGCAGCTTTATCTGGATGCGATAATCTGTCGTCCTGCTGTCCGTGCCAGCAGACACAGCTCGAAATCTACCAGCTACACACACACACACACACACTGATACAAACATCTTTCCTGCTATCTGTATTATTGGTATCTTTGTTAGCTTTACGCACTGAGCTTATCAGATGTTTGATCTCCAGGTAACACATGACTCTTAAGGATTGTAGGTCAGGTTATTTCACGCACCTCTAAACTTCAGGTGTAGCTTCCTGTTCACATTTGTACAGAGTGACACAGTTAGAGGAAATGACACCAACCATCATCATCCTGCTGCTTTTCTCAGACTCTTGGCTTTGGTGGAGCTCAACATGTTAAGTTTGTCCTGACGGTGATGCTCGAGAAAAAGATGAAGAGGTCATTAAAACCTGTATCGTTCATCCTCTGGAGAGCAGGAATAAGTGAGGTCAATGCCCTCTGAGGTGTCCATTATCAGGAATAAAGTCAAAGTCCATTCATTCCTGAATTTGGACAACTTGGAGGGCATTATCCCACTTACACCATGGTCACTCACCAAGGAAAATAATAATTAGCCCATTAATTTATATTTTAATGTGTTTCGCGGTCAAAGTAAAAGTTTCAAACAAGCAACAACTCCGTTTCCCTGGCAAAACCTGAGACCTTGACTAATGACAAGAGTAATCATTACAATCCTGTAAGGATCTTACGTAATGAAACATGGTTCACTATTCCAGTAAATAGGACGGGCCATAGATAAGACATAGCAACTGGGAACAAACTAGTCCACTCAGCTGCTAGCCAGAGAGCTAATGTTATGCTAGGTAGGTTTAAAGTCAATAAACAGTAAATGTAATTGGCCAGTATGTTTAACTACAGGTCTAGCTGCCATGTCATTGTCCCCAGATCAATAACAAATTTCACGAAGAAAATGACTGGCAAACATTGGAATTATTGGCTGCAGCCTGGAGTTACGTTACAGGGCTGAACAGACGGACAGTGAAACAGAGCTGCAGCAGCTAAACGCACATAAACTCAGTTACTAACATTTTTCAAATCAAACACAGGACTTACTCACCTTTTCATGAGGTAATCATTGCTGAACACTGGACAGTTTAGCCAGTGAAAATTTAGTTTAACCACCTTAATTTTAATACTATCTGAGTGTAGCCCACTACTTGCAGCTCGTGTGTTAGAGCGCCACCTTGTGGTGCACAAAGGATATTGTGCTGCAGGACCACACAGTGCTGGAAGAAAGATATTCAACAGGGAAGGACTTCGGGTAGGCTCAGAAATGATCAATGACCATCAGGTGCGACAATCGATTGTTTCATCTCAAGTAGTGTGTCATAATGGACAATAACCAATGCTGCATCTTGGGCGCCTCACGACCTCATGACAGAAAGACTAGCATGTTTGATTTTTTGTTAACCTCCCATGACAGCTTGTCAGTAGTAGTAATCTTTGGCGAGCGCTAGGGGGCGCTACTGCTGTGTTTCTGACTTTAAATGGCCAAAACTTGGTAGCCATTACTCTGATGTGAACATTTTTGTTGGCTCTGCCTAGAGTTTGGTCACACAGAGAAAAAATTACAATGTACCCATAGGGGGCACTACAGCAATGCTTTACACTTTACATCGCCATATTGGAGACTTAGGGGGAGCAGCAGGGGTGTCCCCCTCCTTTTGTTAAGTGACTCTCCCTCTCCTGTGTGTTTGTGTGTGTGGGGTGGGAGGTAGGGGGTGTGTGTGTGTGCGTGCGTGTGTGCATGTGTGCCTTGGTGAAGGTATGTGCTCTTTGAGTGCCTTTATAGTGCTGAAAATACTTCACTGCTTGTTGGGCCACTGACAGAAATGGAGCAAATTAAGTCATAATGTAATTCAGCTTTTCACCTGGTTGCCCATGAATCTCTATGAACGTGTCCTGAAACGTTCTGTCTGTCTTTACACAGACATCATTGACAGGCTCAGCACTCCGTGATTTTTCAAGGACAAACTTTATTGTTTAACTTCAGAGAGGGAGCACGTGGAGCTGATAACGTGGCTCCCTCAGGAGATCGAGTTCGAAGAGATGAATTGGATGTTACTGCTGCTCATAAACTCATAAATGACCTGGTTTACAAACAGGAGGTAGAACAATTCAAGTCACTTGCAGCATTTTCTGAGACTGTTGTAACAATTGTAAACCGTATAATTGATTAAAAAGTCTGGACAACAGTTACTGTCTGTGTTTCAGTTTGAGAACTTTTACTTGAGTCTGGATGTAAATATTGATGATGATTAAAAACATGAGAGACTTTTAGGCTGACCCTGACACGCCTGTTCTGGCCTCTGTAAGCTGTAAAATAAAAGTCTGTTAATGCCTTCACTCTGTTCTGCTGTTACAGAGCTCGTTTAGTTTTTATTCTTCTGGTTTCTGGGTTAACCTGCTGACGACCTGGCCTCTTCTTTTTTTAACTTGTCTTTCATGGTTTCCATGCAGTTCTCATAATCTTTAGTATTATTCTTTCCATCATAATATTCTCCTCCTGTCCGTTCTTTCTCTTGTTAATCTTCATGTAAAGTGCATGATGTTTCTGGGTAAATCTTCCTCCCAGTCTCATGTCATGTCCTGCTCCTCCTCTTCCTCAGGTCTGGGCTATGCTTCCATGGTGATTGTGTTTTTCTGTAACACCTACTACATCATGGTGTTGGCCTGGGGCTTCTATTACCTGATCAAGTCCTTTAACGCCACCCTCCCCTGGTCCACATGTGACAACGAATGGAACACACCCAGCTGCATCGAGATCTTCCATCACCAGGACTGCAAGAATGGGAGCCTCGCTAACACCACCGTCAGTGGCAACATGACCTGCGCCGAGTTGGCTAATGCGCGATCGCCCATCATCGAGTTCTGGGAGTGAGTTCTGTTGTGGTGGGGTTCTGGTTAGGGGGGGCGGGGTGGGGGTGGGGGAGGTCATCAGCTCAGATTAGACGTTTGGTGAAATTTGTTTTCTTGGAAATGAATTATGTGAGATGGGAGCAGCTGATTTGATGAGTTTAGATCATTTTGAGATCTTAACATCACGTTTGTTGGAGATTGACAACATGACAAGCCAGCCAAAGCATCTTCATCGCCCCTGCTGTCTGCCTGCAGTATAGGTCACAAACCCCGCCCACTCCATGTTAGCAGATGGAATATGAGTCAAACTAAATGAAGCACACTGGTGTTTGTTCAAGTGTTCATTTTCATTATTGGGTAATTGGTGCTAAAAAAATAAGGGGTGTAGCATCATAATTGACAGCTAACCCTATCCAGAAATCATTCCTTGTGGGCGGGACTTTAAGCCTCTGACTCCTGATGATTTCATTTTTGTACAGTGGGAGGAAGTGGACATGCATCGGCCATCTTTATTTACAGTCATTGGCTGTGAAGACAGGGAAGGAAATATGGAAATGTTTTAATCCTCTTAAAGCTGCAGTTGGTAGTTTTTTGGTAAACATCAATAACTTTTTGTGTTCTATTTGTAAAAAATGTCATAATAACCACTGACAGCTGTTAGTAAGTGATGTGGTCGAGATCCCTATGTTCTCCCATCATGCCTCTGTATTCAGGATTGGTAAAAAATCCTATCGCTCCCATCCCATTTGCCCAATGAGTGACGCTCTCTGTGCTCTCTGTTCTGATTGGCCAGTCTACACTGCGCCTCTTAGTGACAAGTGACGTCGGTATGAGCTGATTAGCTCACCGTGCTCTGACTCGCCTCTGCCAACAACGAGTGTCTGCAGGCCACACTGTCAGTCGGCTCGAGCTTGAACCGACTGACGGTGACAAGTATATTCCGCTGCAACTTTTCCTGCAACCGTTTGGTCTCAGTTCAAACTGGACTTAAAAGAGAGAGAGACAACAAACGAAATATATCATGAGTCTGAGTGAAAACAGGGAGGGGAGGGGGCAGCGGAGTTACTTCCCAACGAGTCCCATGCTAAACCTAATGTTAGCTTGTTAGGAAAAGTCACAAACTACAGCTTTAATTTAAGACACAGTGTTTGGTCACAGGACTCACAGTTTGTTTGTTTGCCGTCTCTGAAGCGGAATCCATGAAAGCTCCACAGCTGATGCTTCCTCCTCTGTGCTTCCTGTAATTTTGAGATGAACAGAAGACTGACAGCCAGATTTTCTGCAACTCTTGCGCCCAAAAGACATTTGCTGTTTTTAAGCACACAGACTTTAGTGTTTACCAGAAAACATCTGTCTCCTCATTTGATGTGCATTTACTGTAATGCTGGATCGTGCAACTAATGTGAGGAGACAAGTTAACAGAGGCTGATTATGAATATGCTGAAACTAATAAGGTGATGTTATGGCTGATGTCAGTTTCTCATGGCACAGTCTGTGCCTCCTGTGCTCCTCATGCTTATGTGGCACATAATGGGAGCACAACAAAGGGTCCTGTGTTCTCTAGCTGAAGCTTTAGAGTTACATCTCTGTGACCCAAGGACAGCTGGAGGCTTAGTGTGCATTAATTTATAATTAGTTACTATTAAAATTGGCACATCAATATGCCAACAACAAAGGTTAAAACTGAAAAGAAAAGTGGCTTTAGCTGAAATCTTTAGAAGTCTGAAAAATAGATTAAATAAAACCACAGAACATTCATAAAGAAACTTTATATCAGTTTTAAACTAATAAAAATATAGGTGTAAACCTAAATCAGATTGTAGAGCAACAATTATCCATGAATACATGTAAATTTAGCTGAAATCTGACCAGCAGCCTGTGTTGAAGCTGTGGTTCTTCTAATGTCCACTGATGCTCATGAGCTCATTTTATTTCTATCACATCATTTTAAGGCTTAAATACAGCCAGTTATGTGTCTATTGGCTGTTTCTGCTTTGACTGACAGGTGTCTCAATCTATAACCTGTTCATCGGAGCATGACCCCCCTACTGCAGCATCTTGGCCGCCGTCTTGTCACATTATGAGCAGACAATGAGTTGAAAATGTTGGTCAGGTGACTGAGTTCATTAGTGTCTGAATTTAATGTCAGCAGCTCTCTGTCTCTGAGGAGACCACAGAGGAGGTGAGAACGGAACAGGACAGGTGATCATCAACGAGTGAACTTCATCTCAACTTTCTCCTTTTTTTTCTTTTTTCTTTTTTTGCTAATTGTCACTGACATTTCTTATTCCTTTTATATTTTTGATCCATGTGCAAACGTGCAGTTTCAAGCAGTTGTAGATAATGTTTTCTATAAATCTAATGAAAGTACATTTCTGCATTGTCTTCTCTCTGTGCAGGAACAAGGTCCTGAACATCTCCTCTGGTCTTGAAGAAGCTGGACAGTTTCACTGGGAACTCATTTTGTGTCTGATGGCTGTCTGGGTTTTGGTTTACTTTTGTGTCTGGAAAGGAGTCAAGTCCACTGGGAAGGTAACACATACACACACACACACATACACAGTTATTTGGGTTTTCTAAAAGTTTATTTACACAAAACCCGCGACTTCGATTTTTTTAGAGAATTAAAATTGTCTGGATTTTGTGCCCATCAAAAAATAACAACACATGGTGAAAACACAACCAAAATACAAACAAAACCTGTCATATGGTATCTAACTGATATTGTTCCCCTGTGGGGATGTGATAGGAGGTGAGTCCCTACAATGTGAGTATGCAATCAGGTCTTTGTCCCTATAATGTATTAAGTAAGACAAACCATCTCCAAACTTGAAGTTATTTTTTGTCTTTTATATCTAATTCTAAATTAAATTAGAAATAACCTTCATGACAAACACTTTACAGCACTTTGGACAATTTCTTTGCATGAAAGGTGCTATACAAGTATTATTATTATTACTGGTATTGTTAAAACCTTGTGGAGAAACATATGGAAGACGAGTCCCAGCAACGTCAGTATGTGAACAGGTCTGTGTCCTCACAGCACACATCCTGCTGTGTAGCATTGAACTGACTGTCGGTAATTAGTTTGATGAGCTAACAGCTAAATTCTTTTCAGTCCATTTCAGTTCAGTTCAGCACTATTTAATAAATCTTTAATGTTCCCAGAGGGCAATTCAGGTGCAGCATAAAAGCATAAAAGAGACATACGTAAAACAGCAACAAGGCTCACATACAACAAAACAATGATAAATGGAACATCAAGTTTACAACAGTCTGAATTACAAAAGTGCCGTAGATAAAGTCTATCATAAAAAGTGCACGCTGTGGTCACAGTGGGTTAAAGGTTATGGTTAATTGCAGTAATTTCTTTGGAAATAAAGAAGTCTAGAGGAGGTCCTGAGCCGAGGAGCCTGACACCTCTGCACAGAGAGCAGCAGGGCAGCAGGAGGAACTCCTGGTACAGAGGATGGGATGTATCGGAGAGGATGGAGGTGGCCTTTCTGGCCAGGTGTCTGTCATACAGAGAGGAGAGACTGAGCTGGGATACACCTGTAATGATGGAGCTGGTGTTCAACACTCTGTAATTTGGTCTCACTCCTCCACTTCAGATTTCCAAACTTACAGATCATGGCAGAAGTTAAAATGGATTTGATAAAAAAGATCTATCAGACAAAGTCATGACCTTTTTGTCCACATTAAAAGAGTTCAACTTCCTCCATAAAAACAGTCTTTGATGTGCTCTGGAGAGGATGGTGTTCAGATCACAGCTGAGGTCAGAGGTCACCTCTCTCCCTCTCTCTCTCACACACACACACACACACACACAATCAATCTTCTTCAAACAGACACAAGAAGTAAACCAAAGAATAGAGATGTTGGTACTTTGACATTGAGTTCACTTGTGTGTTCCTGCTGCGCATGGCAGCTGATGTGTAGAAGAAGAAAAAGAAGAAGAAGAAATAGAAGGATGTCCATCGCAACACATGTGCAGCTTTGGCGTGTTTTAAAAGTAGATTGTTTTTTCTTTTTTAAGAAATGTTGGACTGTTCCTTTAAAATTACAACCTTCCATTGAGACTGTTCACTGCATGTGTGTGTGTGTTCCATTGG
This sequence comes from Naso vlamingii, assembly GCA_029822935.1. Classification (NCBI taxonomy): domain Eukaryota; kingdom Metazoa; phylum Chordata; class Actinopteri; order Acanthuriformes; family Acanthuridae; genus Naso; species Naso vlamingii. The sequence goes on along the minus strand of JAPQLA010000002.1, from coordinate 25,768,157 downwards.
CTCATGATAATGACACTCACACACACTGCAGTCACATGGCAGGCTAAGCGTTGCCATGACTACTACATGGGGTGGGATGAGGAGGCACGGCGGGGGCTGTGAGGTGGCAGGCTGTGACTGGCTGTCCTGCGGGGGGGGGGGCAGCTTGACTGCAGTGGGACGTGACTGAGAGACACACAGAGAGAAGTCATGAACAGACCTGAGCGTGCTCTCTGCACGACACAGAAAAACATCTGCTCGTCTGATTTCTGTTGTTTTCCCTGCACGTATTGATGGTCCCCCGCAGGGACGTAACTGAAAACTAAAGATATTCACTCATCCCGAAGGATTGTCCGCACACACTAAATGTCCCAAGCACAGCAAGAGTCTGAGAGTAAAATCAGATCCTTGTGGTGTCACTTCATCTCCTTGATGAGAGTGAACATGAGTGTGTGAACATTATTCGTTCGCAGCAGTGATACTCTGAGGCTGAAAAATGCTCATATTGGCCAAATTAAGATGCTAATTAAAATGAGCAGTGAAGAAAACATTCAGTCAACAACTTCTCGCTTCACTGATGAAGCAGCTGCAGGTCCCATCAGTCAGCGCGAGAAATGAATTCAGTGATGAGCTTCACATTGTTACGCTGTTCAAAATGTGTTTCTGTAGTTCCAACAGAGTGAGACGTCGTCTCTCTAAATGATCGCTTCAGCTCAGTTTCAGGAGAATTCAGCTTCATTCATATCAGATCAGTGATGTAAACTTATAGACTTTATAGGTTGAAATCAGGACCTTCTGTATTTCAGTCAAGTGGTTGTGAAAAATAACTGTCAGATTTAAAATCCACAGCTGAATATAAAGACTGTGTGAAACTCTCAGAGATACTAAATGTTGAAGGAGTTGTATTAGGATTTGGGACAGAAAAACTTAATTAGGACGTCATTACCACGAAGAATAAACCGAGAAAACAAATGGAGATGAAGGAAAATCTGCTGCTTGTTTAAACACATTCTAAAACAATATTTAATTTATTTTTATGTTTGTGTTATTTTTACCTGCCTGATTTTACGTAATGTGAAGCTCAATGACTGAAGTTAATTACTGCTATATTATTCAGGGATATGACCCCTGTGAGCCTCCCACACAGTGTCCAACTTGCAGTGTGTGTGTGTGTGTGTGTGTGTGTGTG
>JAPQLA010000002.1:25739143-25754684 GCA_029822935.1 Naso vlamingii | reverse complement strand
GCTGCTCCATGCTGACACTTTGACCCTCACGTCCTCAGTTTTAGGCCAGAATGTTTCTTCTCTCCATTCAACAGTAAAAATGGAGGAATGAGTTTCAAATAACAGGGTTTTTCACTTAATGAAACTTTTCTTGAAGATCAGATGACATAGACACTGACGCGCCAAAGCTGATTTAAGATGATATTTGAATTTTATCTTTGAAGGATCCTCATAAAAATGTTCGCGTTCAAAAAACCTCAAATGACTGTTTTATTTTAATTTACAGTTTTCTAAAGTTTCAAAAGCAGCCCTGAACTAATTAATATTAATACTTAGACAGACATTAATATTTGTTAGCAGCCTGAGAAGTGACTGCTTTCAGTTTTTTCTTGAGAATGAATGAATCAGTCAGAACAGATGAGAGCTGGAGGACTCAGCCTGATGCCGAGCGTTGCCTTATGTCGTTGTCTTAAACTCTAGAGCCCGTTCGGTTGATTAGCCAAACCCAGAGCCCTACAGGACGTCCTGTGTACGGCTCTGGTTTATATCTCACCAACCAGCAGTCTGCAGGGGCGTGTCTACAACTCTGTCTCCTAGCAACCACTTACCATCCAGCCATCATGGGGAAACATAATGATTCGAATGTAAAATATACTAAAACTTCGTATGTTTGCACATTGTTGTGAAATAATGTTGCTGGCACTTTTAAACAGACTCGTGTTAGAAAAAAGGTGTTTTGTTTTACATATTGTAAAATGAATCAGAGATTTATTTTGTGGAGGCTTTTATTTTGCTGATACATACAGTATGACAGATTATATATATTGAATATGTGTGTTATCTATATTTGATGCAGTATGTTCATGTGATGATGATGATGATGATGATGATGATGATTTCTGATTGTTCACGTTTAGTTGGCAGACATGAAGCGACAGCTCGAGCTTCAGGCTACCTCACACCTCATTCAGACGTCTTGATGGCGGCGGCGGTGTCAGCTACTAGCAGGAGGGGATCATGGGAAGTGTTTGTGTAAATATTTCCCTCCTCGACCTGTTTCATTCTGCAGCTTTAAAGGTTCTGCAGCACCAGTGAAAATATTATAAGCTGGAAATTCAACACAGAGGAGGAACTTTTTTCCTTGCTGTGAAATAAATAAACTTGTTAAAACTAAAAAAGAGGGAATTCAGGAAGTTTTTTGAAACTTAGAAAGTTGCATTTTTTGGCTTTAAAACAATAATTAATATAATTTACATTATTTTGTTATTCGTTGGTGCTGCGAGACCTTTACGTGGTGTCTGACCAACTAATGTGAACAGGCAGTGAAGTGCAGGGCTTTTATTTTGGTGGGTTTGCTGCGATGCAGTGATGTTTAGTCTGTCGAGGCTTCGTGTGGCTCTGAACACACTACGAAAGGGAATCTGTTTTTCTTTTACTTTTTGATTTCTAACTTTCAAAGTGCTCAATGTGGAAGATTTTAAGTTTTAGAAGATTTTAGTTTTTTTCTGCATTTCACTGAAAATCAGTTTTTTCCCTCAAACCGACTCAGACTCACATTATTATTTCAAAGCAGGAGGAAGAGTTTGATCTGCTCGTCTCATCTGATTAGTGAATGAATTTGCACATTTTTCACATCATGGCAGTTGGTTCCGATAACTTGTGTTTAAAACATTTTAGAGGCGGAATATCTGCTGACTGTGACTCTGCCATTTTATTTGTCTGAGAAGTGACAGTGATGCTGCCACAGAGCTGTTTGCCACCTGGACAGACACTTTACAGCAGTCAGCAGCAGCTTCCAGACACCAAACACATCCAGAGACGCAGCAGCAGCTCGATCAAACAGCCGTCAATCAATCAGCTAATATGAGACATGAGCAAACACGCAGCAGCCAGTCAGATCAGTTCTGTCCCTATGTAAAGTTGATTTGAAAGGAAAAAAGGAGAACCTGATCGAAGTCAAACTAAATGAAAAAGTGTGAGGATGAAAATGAGTCAAACTGAATTTAAATACAAATCCTATTTCTCAGCCAATCAGAGCCAGCAAATGGCAGACAGAGAGCATCGTCCTGATGATGAAAATGAGATTAGAGATCAAACACTGTCATAGACGTCACATGTGACTCAAGTGCCACTGTTAACTGTTGTTTCACTAATAAAACTAACCCGAGGCAGAATTTTCTAGAACTGATCAAACTCTTTTAATTTGAAAGGATCATTACTGTTTTTCAAATGTTTGTGGAGCCTGAGACGGTCAGAGGGGGAAAAAATACAAACTACGGCCTTTTAAGGCAAAATATGAAAAAAAAAAAAAAACAACTTGAAAAAATGAAAATGTACATAACCAGAATGTGATGATGTTTCATGCCATTTTGTCTTTGTGCTCTTCAGCCAAAAAACTCCTCGTTGTGACAGAATCTCTGATTGTTAACGACAGCATGATGATCAGAACTGTCTGTCTGTGATTCACTGATCCTGTCCAACAAACTCCACCATCAGCTGGTTTCCTGCAACAGAAAGCGCCTGTTTCCCAAAAACCATCAGAAGTCTGTTTCCCCAAAACTTTCAGAGTTTCTCAAGTTTGGAACTTTTGTGTAGTTTCAGTCTTAGTTTCATTTTACTGTAGAAGATTTTTTAAAGATAATTTTTGAAACTATTTTAAAGGATTTTACAGCCAAAAACATTGCCAAAGTGTTTTATAACCTCAAAAAACAAAAGACAGCGATGGAGACGATAAAAGAAAATGTGGAAAAAGACAAATTGCTTGTTTGTTTTCTTGTTGGTTTCTAACCATCATGGAAAGTTATTTTCTCCACACAACAGGCTGGTTTTTATTAGCATGATTTTTTCAAACAATCAAAATCTTTTGGCATGATTCCAAATAACTTTCTGACCTTTAAGTTTTTTGGGAAGCTGACCTGAGGTCAGACGTAGCAGTAAACCAGCAGGGGGCGCTCTTCTCTGGTGGGAAATTCCATTGTGTTTGGGCTGGAAACAAATAGAAGCTGGAGGATGTGAGGAAACGTGCCACTAATAGTTTATTTTAAAGTTGCAGAAGATAAATTCTGCAAATGAGCTAGCAAGCTAACATTGGCTGTATCCTGAGGCTCGTTGGAAAACAACTTCGCTGTTGGCCGTTTGCACCAACTTGCATTTTATTCCGTTAGTTGTCTCTCTCTCTTTTAAGTCCAGTTTGAACTGAGACCAAATGGTTGCAGGGAAAGTTGTCGTGGAGTAAACTGGTCCGTCTCAGCTTGAGCTCGGGCCGACTGACGGTGTGGCTTCCAGACAGCAAATGGTGTCATTTTTCAACTACTTACACTGTTAAATCAGGTCATACATCACCAGACAAAGTTAAGCCAAAAAAGTTGTCTAGTTTCACTTTAACAAAAACTTAACAGAGTTCAACACAGATGAATAAATTACTGAGATGTTCATTTTAAGCTAAAATAATTTGATAAGTACGAAAGTAAAAATAAAAATCTTCATGCATCTCAGCAAATCAGAATTAACCATCACCATCACATTTCAGTCTCGTCTCATAGTCTGCTGTTTCCCTGGTGTAAAAAAAATTGTCCAATCAGAGACGTCCTCCTGCGACATATTTGGATTGAATAAAAGCTGGAACAGTGTGTTTCTCAGTTGTATAAACAACAGCATCATCAGCAAACACGTCATCTAGATCAAAAATCACACATCCAAAAATCGTTTTCTTTTGATAATTATTGTCAGTAAATGTCCATAAATTCACTCAGAAATCAGGAAAAAAAAGTCTGCAGAAAATTTTCATCTATTTTTTTAGCTTTCTGACAGAAGAAGAAACTGAAATCTGATCGTCGTTTCCTCTCACTTGGGTGCTAAAACTGATTTTTTGTGATTGTCATGTTTCCGTCGTGCCGGTTCGAAGGTTCTGTCCTCTCTGTATTTCCAGCCCAAACAAAACGATGACCTCACTCATCCCACCATCGGCCATTTTACCGTAACTGTGTCTCTGTGACTTCCTGTAAACAGCCGTCTTCCATCAATAGCTGTAGCGTAGATGGTCAATTAGTGATATGTAGTGTCATTAATGAATATCTTTGTTAACAATGTAATGACACGTGGGGCTCTGCGTTAACGAATCACCAGCCAAAAACTTGATGATGAAAGCATTGACTCTGAGCCCTGATGATGTCACCTGTGTTCCATTGAACTTTGACCTGTAAGCCACTGTGATCACTGTGCTCATTCACCAACAACTAAACCAATGGCAATAAAACTAACATCATGACAAACAGCTGATCTGTCTCCATGGTTACTGGCTTGATTTCTCTTTAGAAACATGATGTTTTTTGGTTGATATTGTAAAGCTGCATCTTTGCCAAAAACCAGATCATGATTTTAGTGGTGCAGAGAAGGTTGATGTGTTTTTTCCAGCTGTGAGTTTTGTCTGCAGGCCTCCTGTCAGGTTCTCTCTGCAGCCTGAACACTTTAAACTGGTCTGAATTTCCATGAAGCACAAAACAGAAATACTGGAGGCTAAAATAAAGATCCTGGCCTGAGAGTTTGTCCTGTCAGCCGTTTTAGACACAAGGCGCTCAGCTGTGAAAGCTGATCTGCTGAGATGGAGGGAGACTCGGCTGTGCGGCTCAAACCGGTTTCTAAAGCTAAATAACCATTTAGACCAACAGCTGCCTTATTAAGACTGATAGGAGGCGACGATGGGGTGCTATGTTTAGACATGAGACTGACAGGCAGACATGGACGGACACAGAGAGGTGTGTCATGCAGCTGTGCAGGAAGTATTCTGATCCTTTACTGCAGTAAAAGTACTTATACCACACAGTAAAAATACTCTGTTAAAGTAAAAGTCCTGCACTGAAAACACTGAGTAAAATCAGAAAATGTACTTTCTTCTCTGTGATCTCGTGGGAGTCTTGTGTCACAGCAGGATTTTCCTGTTGTTAGTCAAGCTGATGCTTAATTTGAACTGTTTTGTAGCAGAATAATTTTTTACATTCTGGATGAATCTGATTATTTTCATCCACTGATTGTTTGCTTTTTCAGAATTCTGAAAATAGTGAGGAATTTCTTCACAACAAGCCAGAGCCCAAAGTGACGCCTTCACAGTGTTTGTTTAGTCTAAAGTTCCACACAACTACAAACACATTCACATCATTCAGAGGAAAAGCAGCAAATTTGCATGAGAAAAGCTGCAGCCAGGACATGATTTGACAGGAAAAAATAACTGTAATGAAACAGATGCAGATTAATTTTTTTGTAATCTGAATTTGAAACGTCGCTGCAGCTGTCAGATAAATGTGAAGGAAACAATATTTCCCTCTCAGATGCAGTGGAGCAGCAGGAAAACAACAGAACTGACAGTGACTGTAACAACATTCAGTTTGTCAGTTTCAGAAAATCCACATGAAAAAAACTGTTGATGAGTGTAAAACCCTTTTTGTCTCTAGTATTCATTTAGTGGCTGTTCTGGAGCTTTCAATCAAACAATTTGCCTCATTACATGAAGTTCAACCAGCCATCAAGATGATGTCCATGTTTTCATTTGTCTTCCAGACATTAATGTTCCATGCATTTATTACAAACAAGTGATACACAAAACCACTCAACTCATACAGTAACAGTTTATGATTGAGCTGCCCACCAAATAGTACACATGCCTACACACACACATACTTTTTTTGTTGTTCTTTATTTATAATTTTTATTACTATCTTTTTTTAAATACTTTTCTTTTAAGGTGAAATGTGTTCTTTATAGGTAGAGGCCTTGTTCAAGCCAGTTTTGGACTTCCTGCCTCTTTTGTTTTTTCTTGTGCAAAATTACAATAAAACCAAGTGAGCATAAATGAAGGAATACAGCAGGAGAGTCTGTTTTCTTCAACTCACAGCTGTGATAAAGCTGCTTTTTATCTAGAGTTAAAACACAGTCTGTGTTACTAAATTAAATTACTAAGGCTGTTGTTGTCAAAACCAGGTGATCATCCACAAAGAACAGAAAGCAGATGAAAAAGACTCTCTGCAGAATCTTCATTTCTTAACAGACAAGTCCTGATAAAGTTAATTACAGACGTCCAATTATTCCCATGAACAGCCCTTCTAGGTTTATTTCAACCATTGACACACTTCCTGAGAGGATTAACTTCAAAATAATGCATGAAAATGAAGAAAGACCGTCTGCTGCAGAGAAACAAGTTAAATTCAGAAATATCACAGTGGTGTTTGGTGTGAGTGTTGGTGAAAAACCACAGGAGCTTCATGATTTTGGTCCAAAGTTTCTGCTCTTTTTATTCAAGGTGAAAACCGCGACAAAACATTTTGGCTGTCAGATAGCAAACACGTTTTATGATCATGAAGATACACACGCTGTAACTGTGTGCATCATCGCTATGACCTGCAGAGTCCTTGTCAAGAACAACACCAACTCATCCAGAGAAACAGCCATGATCACATGATCAAATCTACATGCAAAAAAAAAGAAAACAAACCAGCATCAACGAACGACATCACATAAAGTCAAATACAAGGAGATGTCACGGTGCTGTCATAAATGTTTCAGTGATGATGCTTGTCAGCAGAAAATATTTTTAAACAAACAAAATCACCAAAGTGTCTCAAAGTTTTGTTGTGTGGTCAGAACGTGAATGACGTAAAAAAGAAACAACCAAAAATAAAGTTTCAGCCACGAGCTGAAACAAACTGATGGCTGAGTGACTTCAGGAAAAAAAAATCTCACTTAACAAACTGAAAGCTGGAGAAATCTGCTGTCAGGCGTCGCTGTGAACGGAGCCTCTGAACGGTCGGCAAACTCTTGTTTTTGTAATTCTGGTTCTTCCTTCACTAAAGAGGGTCAGAGGAAAAACAACAAGAGAAAACTACCAACATACAGGAGTCTGAAATTAATGTCTGGAGCAGCCTGAAGGCACTTCACCAACCAAAGCACAAGTTGTCTGAACACAGTGACGCTGATAGATGATAATTCAGAGGAACAGAATTCTCACTGGAACATTTCAGACTGTTTCTGTTTGTACACATCAAGAACATGACGAGTAAATAACGAGAACTTGTGTGGAAAGAAAAATTAGGTTATGCTTTATGATTTCATCTGTTTCTGCAGCAGAAAAACATTTTTAAACCCAGTTAACCACATTTATGTTCATGTGCTGATCTTCTGCAGAAAAACAAACAGATTAATGGATTAAAACCTGTTTTAATCCATCACAGCTGCATGTTCATTTACAGACTCAAAGACCCCAACGACAACCAACAAGCGTCTTTCTGACTGAGAAATTTAGTCTCTGGAAGAAGATAAAGCTTGTCTGGAGGCTGAAGGAGCATCACACATCTTCATCCTGCAAACATGTAGAACAAGTCAAAGATGTCGATGGTTTCAGAGGGAAACAGACGCCGTGAAATCTCAGCGTCACAAAACAAGACATGAACCCTTTAATGAAAACCCAAAGCACAAATCACTAAAAGAAAAAAAACGCCACAGAAATCACACTGATTTCGATGTGCTGCAGCTCAAACCAACAGAGACAAAGAAGAAGAACACTGAGTACAAGCAGAATGACGTCTGGTCCCGTCTGGAATCTTTTATTTGACAGTTTGTTTCTGCGTCAATGAAAGAAGCGGTTCTGCTTGTATGAGGAGACCTGTGTCATTCAGCTGCAGGTTCGTTCATTCATTCATTCACTTTTTAGGGGAAAATGTGATTTCTGTCTGGAGACTTTTCAAAGCTGATTTGAATTAACTATGTGGAATGTTTAAATTTAGGTCATCAGATTGTGGGCGGGGCCTCTGAGTACAGAAAGAAAGTCGTGTTTTCCTGCACAAATCATAAGTGAAGTTCAGATGCAGGAGGCGGAATGATGAGATCAGAGAACGAAATGGACAGAAACCCCACGACATCCACAGTTCTTTTCTCTCCTTCATCAGATGGGACTTTTTCTAAAACACATGAAATAAACCAATCACAGCCCAGTCGTGTCAGCTGACCCAAAAGAAAGGAAGTGACATCACATTGCTGAGCAGGATGGGAGGTGGATGCAGGAGCCGCAGACTTTTGAGGACAGGGAGGATGATGAAGATGAAAGAAGCTGAAACCGTCATCGTCCTCAGTCTGATTTCTTGTCGCTGCTTGCCTGCAGACAAAAAACAGGGCACACTGTGAGCGCCTCCTACAGGTTGCAGTGTTAGTTACAGCTAGCTGGATACAGGAACCTCTGACATAAAACTCAATCTCATTTCTTCCTCTTTTTTTTAATCATTTAGACTCTCAAAGTCATTTTCAGTAAAACTTTGAATTTTCCACATAAATCTTTCCAACATGTTCGCAGTCTGACTGTTAAAGAAAACAGCAATTTAGATAAATGACGCTACATCCTAGAGTGACAACTAACCAATCACATTTCACCTCTAATATCAAATCAGGTGACTGACTGACTGACTGATCGGGAATGTGCCACTCTGATGCCCCCTACAGGCACAACAGTGCCATAATGATTGGAATTTTCCATCTGCGAAGAATCTTTCTTACCATTTTAGTTTTGCAGACAACTCACAACTCAACGATTGATTCCTTTTCAACGTATTTCATTTCATATATTTCTACTGTCTTGGTGCCTTTTTACTGCTCAACCAAGATTAAACTGATATTTAGCTTATATTAAGCTTCTAAAGCTCAAATTGGTCACATGATTAAACTTCCTTGGAACCAACTGAAGACGACAAGCAACGAACTCTGATTTAACTTGAAGGCTCGTGTGTCGTTTGTCACCAAATCTGATTTTATCACGTTAAAAAAAACATTAAATTGAGATCATTTGTCTTTGAGTGACACTGACAAAGTGATCGAGCACACTGCAGACTAACACACTCCTCTCTGACCTGCGGACACACACACATGCATACATGCAAATCTACTTTCAACATGGAACCTGAACCCATCATATCATGTACAAGTGTGCAGACGTGTGTGTGTATTTCTAGGTTTGTTACATAACTCAGTCCTCACTGTGTGTGCGTGTCCTCTGTCAGGCAGATTTAAGGTGGACCAGCTGTTGTTGCATTGATCAATGTGTGCGTGCGTGCGTGTGTGTGTGTTACCAGCAGTTTGCTGTGCTCCTCCAGCAGTCTGTCATACTCCACCGTCAGATTCTCGGCCTGTTTCTTCATCGCGCGAACGTCACTGTCAGACTTCTGCAGAGCTGCAAAACATCACAGAGTTGGAAAGTAACTAAGTACATATGCATTTGAATGTACTGTACTAAGTACAAATCTGAGGTACTTTACTTTACTAAGGTATTTCTATTTTATGCTCATTCATACTTCTGCCCCAGTATATCTCAGAGGGAAATAACCTTCTTTACATTTATCTATTTTTTATTTTACTCATTTATTTAACAGGGTCGAATGCATAAAACATTGTTTCATATTTGAAACACAAACAGATGCCATGCATGCAGACTTTAACCTCTATCCATGTCTAAGCCTTTAAAATTAAAACACTAGTGACAAAAAAAAGTAGTACAGTAATACTTACATAAAATAACACAATAAAAGACATTTAGCCACAGTTGCATGAAAGTGTGCATATACCAGGGTATCTGCAGGTGTCAACAAGTCAAATTTAAGACCTTGTTAGGAACATTATGAATTCAATGTAAGACCTACTTTACGTCCATACTGGCAAGAAAACACTGAGGATATGAAGGAAAATCAAACCCTGGAATTACTTGTGAAGTAAATCTATTTTTTGTACTGAAAAACATTCCTTCCAGCAGTTTTTCTACTGTGCACACAAGTCCTTTACATCTCTCTTGACTGCTGCATACGATGTGTGTGTTCTGATAAATTCTGACCTGCCTGCACAGTTCTTACATTTTGGTTCCGTTTTATAGTTTTATTCTAGCGTGCTCAAAAACAAAACATTAAAAAGCAAGAACACTGCATTTCTTTTCTTCAATTACAGTAATTACTGAGTAAAAAAAGATAAGATCGGCCAGAATTGTGTTTAAGACATTTTATGGCCTTAAATTCACATTATTGGATTTTTGACTTTTTATTATGTTATTTTTAGACTCAGATTAGCACTTTACGTAATTTTAGAATTAAATACATACCAGAAGTAAACCACAGGGTGCATGCGCATCATAACAGAAGAGGAAGAACAACAAAGTGCTCTTCTGAGTCTAAAAATAACATAACGTGGTAAATAAACAAGTCACAACAAGCACATCAGGACTGTTTAGAGCTGTTGGAAAGTTTATCTGATGACTTTAGGTGGAGGCAGGCTAGCACTTCCCATTGACTACCAGTATTTGAGCTAAGCTAATTAGCGATGGGTGAGTTCTGTCCGTCTCTTCCTTGTTGCTGCATGCACAGTTGAAAGAACGAATCTATCTTCTTGTCTGGAACTCAATTGGGAGGCAAAGTTCAAAAAGAAAAGTTAGTGTATCGCTTTAAACCATCAGCAGACGCCTGCCTGTGGAGCCAAGGTGACCGATGAAGATGCCAAACGAGGCTGATATCAGCTCGTCTTCTAGTAACAATTAAAGATCAAGCAGCTGTGTTTGGACCAGCTCAAGCCATGAGATGGACTTTTAGCTTGAAGTCAAGAATACAATGAATTCAAACAATCTAAGAGATTATGTACTTATATATATTTAATCCAAAGTGAAAGATCTCGAGGCAGGTTTTTAGCTTGCTGGTTGTGACTCCTAGAAAGTTCTCCTTTTGACTCACTTGCAAATTTTAATGCTTGTAATTTGTCTGTTTGTGTCCCTCTGCAAATTTGTGTTTTTGCTGCTGTCTTCACCTGATCTAGTCCTCAAAAGGACTAACCTGGTTACCTAAAGGTTAAATAAACACAAATGCATGAATGAATTTGTTGAGATCAGAATTGAAGTCGTGATTTTAAATATTTTTCCTGTTGATCAAAACATGAAACAACTTTTGTCTTTCATGTCACAAAGGAAACGTCACTGTGGAATATTACACCGTGGTTCCTGTCTGCAGGTTCAATTGTAGACGAGAGGTTTGTGTGAATCTAGAACTTTGCGTCATCTAGGTGTCCAGCTCTTCCTCCATGTCTTTCACCTCCTCACCTTTCTTGGTGGTGTCCAGCTCCTCCTTCAGGGTCTTCACCTCCTCTTTCAGAGTCTTGTTCTCCTCCAGCGGTCCTGCCCCCTTCTTCCCGACCTCTGGCATCTCAACACCAGCATCACGGAGTTTCTGTTAAAACAGGATGAAGAGTTTGAGTTAAAAAGATTAGAAAACACTAAATTTGACTGTGCATCTTATTAAATTGTCAGTTTGTGTTTTGATTAATTGTCTAATGATTTAGTAAACGTCAGACACCGTGAAAACTGCAGATGTCTACAGTCTTTAGATGTGACCAGCTGGTGTTAATGACAAGAAACGTAATTGAATTATTTAACAGATTTTAGTGATCAATCACCGGATCAGTTTTCATCTTTCAATCTGAGGTTCAGATTTATATTTCTCAAAAAGTTTCACATGTGAAACTTGTTTTCTTCTTCAGGGTCTACACAAACCGACGTGTTTGTAGAACTATGAGAAGAAGAAGTAATCATGCAGATGTGAAAGTGAAGGAATTTGAGCTCCTGTGAGACTGAAGCTGAAGTTGGTTTCTGGATGGTCATCAGTTTTTCAGTCAGTTTGACTCCGCCCAGTCAGGGACCAACAGGTGTTCATACCAAACGCTCCAAACCTCCGACTGACAGCTGTTCTCTGTGTCAGCATTTCAGACACAACAGAAAATCCTGCTTTCTGATTGGCTAACAGAGGACTCACATACTGTTGTCAATGAAAACTACACACAGACACACACACACACGTTTGTACTGCTATACTTGTGAGGACACTCATTGACATAATGCATTTCCTAGCCCCTTGCCCTAACCTTAACCAAAACCTAATTCTAACCCCAAAACCAAGTCTTAATCCTCAAAATGCCCTTTGAAGGCCTGTCAGAGTGAGGACCGGCCAAAATGTCCTCACTGTCCAAAAAGTGTCCTCACTTCCACGGTGTAAAACTCAAATGACTAAAAATTGGTTCTCACAAAGATAGCTGTACACACACACACACACACACACACACACACTTCTGCTTCTCACAAAGTAAACTGTCTTTCTCTTCATGTTGGAGTATTTTGTAAGTTTAGATTTTACTTTGAAGGGGAAACTATCAAAATCACAAGTGTGTATACATGTGCGTGTGTGTATGTGTATGTGTATGTGTGTGTGTAGCTGTGGAGATGAAGGATGTATTAATGTTTACGAAAGAATGTGTGATTTTTTATGTCATATCCATTAATAAATGTAACTTGAATTCAGCTTTTGGTCTGATAACCATAAAAATGTTTCTTAGTTTTATTTCGAGATCATTTAGACTCAGTTTGGAAAAACTGAAAAATAAAAATTCAGAATATTCAAATGAAGTTGACTGTTTCTTTACATACTGCCTTGAGTACTGGCATGAATGTTAAAATGTCAGACGATCACAGAATGGAGCGACGGCAGCACTCAGGCTGAGTTCAGCTAGTGAAGTGTCATCTGGTCCCTCAGAGTGACGCAGAGGAACAGGTGCCGCGCTTCAGACCTTTAACTGACGACGCTCGGCCGTAAACCAGATTTTATGCTCTGAACCGAGTCCAGCAGCACGAGTCTCAGGTTCACAAAGGCGCCTCACAGACACTGACAGAGCTCAACCGACACATTTAACAATGGACCTACTACACATCACCAGAGTCCTGAACCTGAGAAACTATAAACCTCAAATAAACAGTTCCACACTCAGACACACTGGCTAACATTTAGAAGTTCTCATCCAACAAACAGCAGTCTGGAAGCACTCAGAGCTTTTACTGCTGCACAGTTAAAGGTGGCTACTAATCAAAACACTGTTAGTCGGTACAGAAGAAGAATGTGAGTAAAACCAGGAACATGACATAAAATGTCCCCTGTGACTGTTCTGATATCATCTATTACTTATTTAACCATCTGCTGTTTTCTTTGTGGTTCCTGATATTACAGACAGTCGACACGGACTCACCGCAGCTCTGATCAATACAGCTGATCTATATCATCTTCAGCTCAGATCACTGATCTGTTGCTCCACTCACTCAGTTTTATGGCCTGAGCAACATCCATCCACTCTGTTCATCTTTTCTCCACCGTCTCAGACCTTCTGCTTTTTCCTGTTTCGTATCCAGAGGTAAAATGATGAGTCCGCTGACAGAAACACAGAATTTAACTATTTGTACTGGTGTTTGGGAGTCATAACAGACACCGTTTTCAACCTCAGCCCTTGCACGTGTCTGCTGGTGACTGACATCTGCAGCACTTTCATAAGAATTAAAAAGTTGGGGTAGGTAGTTTATTTTTGGTGTCATCGGGCTAAAATCCCATGAAACCTTTCTAGGGATGCACAATATTATTGGCATGATATCAGCATCGACACACATGTAAAAATTTCTGCTGATACGTAAGACCGAATTTATGAACATACCATGACACTTCATCTTATACAGTAAACCATTAGGTTTGTGCAGTTTTAAGTTGTGGTGGTGGTGGTGGGGGGGATTCTAGATACATCGGGATTCAGATGTGAACAATTCTGACCGATTCAAAAATGTCCAATAATCGATAATCGAAATTTTAAATAACCGAAACTCGAACAGTTTTTCGGGGAGCACATAAGAAAACAAGAACGAACAGACCTACCTGAGCTGAAGCTTTGATTTATTTTTCATTTTTATTTCTTATATTTAACTGTGGGTTCTACAGACTGAAAGTTTAGGTCTGAACTACAGCTAGATTATTTTTTTGTACTTGAGAAGAATTATGTTTTTGTGTTATTTCTCATGGATCTTAGGCAACCACCCAGCAAACGTTGTTTAATTAGGAGAATTCATTTTAATTTGAAAGTATAAGCTCCATAAAAAAGCGGCACATTTGTATTTTAGGCACTACAGAGCTCACCGTCTGTCACCAGGTTGTTACAGTGCTGTTTGTAACTCTCAAAAAGGCATATGAAGCTTGTTTTCACCGTTAAAAATACATTTTGCACATTATAAAACATGCGATCAGTAAAAAGCACTTTCAGTTTTTCCAACGCTGAATGTCTGTATTTGAAAAAGAACACATCATTCATGATAGAATCAAACGTCTCATCTCGTTTTATGCCTGTTTGAATAACAAATCTCATACCAGCACATCTGCAAAAACCTAATATCATGTTGTCCTAAACCTCTCAGCATTTTTGTCTCGGCAAGAATCTTTGGAGTAAACTGGACTTAAAAGAGAAAACGATCACAAGTGAAATAAGACGCAAGCTGTAGCAAAAACAGGCGGGGGGGTGGGGGGGGGTGGGGGGGCTGCAGCAGAGTTGCCTCCCAAGGAGTCTCACGCTACAGCTAGCTTGATTCCTAGACACTGCCGACCTCAGTTTTAATGACATTAATCCGCTGTACCTTGTTTTTCCTTGTTTATTTTGCTATAAATTAAATGTAACCAAACAACAAACTCTCCGGATTTTCTTTTTGGAGGTAAAGCTGCGAGTCTGACACTGCACCTGCGCTGCCCTGAGTGGTAAAAACCACGGTACCATGGTAACACATGAACCAGCATGAGTGAATGCAGAGATCTGATACATCAGGAGGGAAGCAAAATTAAAACAAAAACTTGAGTTGTCGAAACAATCCGAAACATCTGATGCAATGCGAGACGACAGCGGAGCCTTCACATCTGTTCAGTTTCAGTTCGGCTTTACTGACGTTTTAGTTTCCTGTGATGGACTGTCAGTGGGACAAAATAACTCGAGAGAATAATGGTGTCACTATTTTCTGACATTTTGCAAACAAAAAGGTCAGTCAAGACAACAACTGACAAACCTGAGCTTCAGCATTTTCAGTTTCAGTGTTTGACACCCACAGAAAGAATGAGCAGCAACACCAAAGCTAAAAACCAAAAACCAAAAACAAAACAAACACAAAAAAAACAGGATTCTTCTCAGTTCTGTCCTGGTTTGTTTTGAACAGCTCTGGTCTGTGATGCTTTGACATTTTCTAATATGTGGTTCAACTTTATCACCTCAGTTTGTCATTTTTACACGTCAGGACAAATTCACGAGTGGAGTTCGACTCAAATCTGTTCGATGTTTTGATCATCGGTTTAAAAATGTGATGGAAAAGATGAGCAAGGCCTCAGAAGGAGGATCATGTTATTGGCCTTTACAGTAACATGTGACACTTGACATGGCGACATGTAAACATGCACATACACACACACTGTAACAGTACACCACTGAACACACCATTAATAGGAGGTATCATAGGCTGTAGGAGTACAAGTCATAGTAGTGACTGAAGTTCTAGAAGCAGAAACGTGTCACGATGAGTTTCTGATGTTTCTCCATGTGACTCACAGAAAAAACAAGATGTCAGAAATAACAGAAACCTGCAGACGTTTCGCCGTTTGAACACATAAACATTAACTGGAAATCATGAATCTGCTCTGTGTGTGTGTGTGTGTGTGTGTGT
>JAPQLA010000002.1:25721186-25731415 GCA_029822935.1 Naso vlamingii | reverse complement strand
TCTCTCTCTCTCTCTCTCACAGACACACGCGGATGATACAGGTCAGAAACACACACAATCACTTAACAAGTCACTAAACAAGTATCATTTTACATTAAAACACTAATAAATGAACCAGCTGCTTTCTGACTGAGTTTGTACAGGATAAACAGACACACACACACACACCAAGTGCGACATACACGTTTCTATTTCTGTATTAATTAAAGACAGAGTCATCTCGAGCACAAACCGAATTAAAGCAAACAGGCTAACTATTAAAACGTTCAGTAAACACTTATTCTCTGTTAACAACCAAATTCCTCATTTATTTTGTTATCGGTGAACAGGATGAGATATTTAAAATGCTGACGCCCGTTAATGACGTCACTGTTTTGCATTTTTCACGAATTAATTCGCCTTTTCAGCTTGGAACAGAATGATCCTGCAAACGTCTATTTCCTGGAATTTGACAAACAACTCAAGTTCTGTTTGAATACCTGAGTTAGCATGTTAGCTTTAGCCTCCCAAGCATTTTTTCAGGGCAGAACTGGCAAGCTAGCGTTCAGGCTCTGTCTACTTGCTGAAGTCGTGATTTGTTTTTTTGTGGGACATTCTTAGTCAACTTGAATTTTATCTTCGTGGCGCGGACTTTTTTCAGCTTACACGGCGCCAAGTCACAGTGATGTGTCGCAGCTGCTTTCAATAACAAGCTCCGCGCCTGTTAACTGAAAAACTCGTTAAAGTTAGCAAAGAAGCTAAAGCGGTTAGCAGATGTTAGCGTCAGGAGGCTAAATTGAAAAAAACTGCAGTCACTACTCAACATGTCAGACTCACGTCACGAAAGATCCGCAGACACACACTTAAAGAAAGTCGGTCCTCGCGCTGCTGTGGAGCTTTCAAGACTGCTCTGACAGGTAACTAGCCTGTTAGCTTAGCTTCCTGATGTAAATACTTCCGGCTTCCGGCATTAACTGCCAGCTCAGACCGATCCCAGCAAGTGATTGGATACGCCGCAACAGCTGGGAGGAGTCGAGATGAGACAACCCATTATATGACACGTCACAGAGTCGTAAATTCAAATAAGCAGAGCTTTATTAACACGATCCATGGACAGTGAAAAAAGGCATAAACACACAGACAAAACACAATATAAATACACACAAAACGGAAACAGTTTTGTTAGCTAGCAATCATCTGTCATCCTTTACACTGTTCCCTCTCCTGACCAGCAGAGGGAGACACTGTTTGGAGGGAACAGCCTCTGTGTTTCACTGTGGAGGAAGAGAAGGGGAGAAAAAAAAAGGCATCTCACTCTGAATATTTTTCCGTGAACCAAAACAACATCCTGCACACACTCGCTCTCTACCACAGATGGAGAAGTGAAGTCTTGTTCTTATTATCAGTGAAAATGGATTTCTGTTGGAGGTGTTGATGAAAAAACTACTACGTTAAGACTCAAATCAAATCAAATCAAATCAAATTTATTTTTGTATAGCCCAAAATCACAAATTACAATTCGTCTCACAGGGCTTCACAAACCGCACAAGTATGACATCCTCTGTCCTTAGACCCTCTCAGCGGGTAAGGAAAAACTTAAAAATCTTAAATGTCACGTGTACAGAATACAACAGAACAATCCCTATCTACATTATGTAATCTCTATCACTACAGTGTTGCTGCTACATTTTGAATTATGAGATATTGGCCTGAATGAGAGTCAGTAGAGAGTCATGTCATTACCACCGACATGAATTACAATCTTACTGTCTTTACAATTACTTTTTGCCAACAGTTTCAGATTTGATTCCACGTCGCCTGCTCTGGCCCCTGGGATGCACCGCACTATGGTCGCTGGAGTCTCTAGTTTCATGTTTCTGAGGATCATGTTTCTGAGATCGATCGACTCATTCCTGTCAACAAGTAAAGACTCAGACCATGAAACTCTGACTTGAAGTCTTGTCCAGTGACCAACCATGTCGTGATCTTCATCAGCAGTAATGTCGAGGAGATGGAAATGGTTCACCTTACTGTGGAGTTTTGGTCATGTGACAACAGGCTGAAGTGGTTGAAAGCTGCAGTAAAAGCTAGTATCTAATGTTCTCCAACTCCATTATTACATGGGACTTTCTGGATGATTCTGCAGGACATCAGTCTTTACAATGAGCACATTAGTTCTACAATCAGTGTATTTACATATCTGCTGCTTGTGTGTTGCACATGTTCACATTTGATCCTGTTTTTAGAAACCTGGAGGTTCAACACAGAGTTCTCCGACAGAACGCAGGATTCCAACATCTTTTCCAGGCTTGCTGTTGGTGCAGAGTACAGTGACTGGGATGGTGGCAAATTAAGAATCACCTGCATACAGATGATCAGGAACCTGGAAGCTGTGGGAAATGAATAACCATGAGAGCACATGAGGTCAGAACGTGACAGAATTGTCCTTAAAATACACACATTTTTTACACTGCAGTACCAACAAGGAGCTGCAGGGGGCTCCAGAGAGACAAAAATCATTACACATATCACTTTCTCAAGAAACCACAAGTCCCCGTAAAGAAAGAAAAATGACACACACACACACACACACACACACACACACACACACAGTATTGTGTCTACTTCATAACAACACTCATAAAGACTTTAGATCTTCGTCTCTGTCTGTTTTCTTCCTCCTCTTTGCAGACTCCATCTTCATCCAACTTCTCCCTCCCCCTCCTCTTTCACCCCTGCCTCCAGTCGCCTTAACACACATTAAAGCTCGTTAAAAGGTTTCCTCTGGTCACTGGGCGGAGCAGAGTCAGACAGGGGCAGCGAGACACCTGATTGGCTGCTGGCATATCCTACTCTACCAATGGAAAACTGGTAAGAAGTGCAATATTTTAAAAAGCAGCCGAGTGATGGCGAGATGAATTACTCATCATGGGTGAACACACACACACACACACATGGTGGTAAGTGTGAGGTCATGTTCATGTTTGAGGGTTGGACTGTAAGAAATGTGACTGTGAGTGCGCTACAGTTCAAAGTGTGTATGTGAACTGATCAAAGCTCCCATCTTCATTATCAAATCCCCCAATTTAAACACGAAGGTCAGGGTTGCCAGGTCTGTGACAAAACTAGCCCAACAGCCAACAGGGCCAGCCCAGTGCCTGAATTCAAAATAAGCCCTTAAAGCCTTTGCCACACCATATATACTGCCTTTAAAGTCCAGTATCATTGTCAGATGTATGGCGATATTTATAAAATAACACCGTAAATGGTCAGTATACCAGCACTGAGCAGTTTTCTGCACACAGTTCTTAAATCTAGTTCCTAAAGTGTTTAAGTTATTAAATGGGCTACACAGCACAGCACATAAACAACTCTGTGAATGTGTGAAACGATTCACTAAAGCACTGCCTGTGTGTGTGTGTGAGTGTTTACATGTGTATTTGGTCATGTGACTTATTCCATATGTACCTGCTTATCTGCTTGTCAATTTGATTTGAGCGTTAACAAAGTAGTTTATCTATGACATAGATTTTAATATTGATTTACATAAACATCAAAAAATGGGTCCACTCAGCCCACAGATGAAAAAAATCCACCCATGGCAGCAAAAGTAGCCCAATTCCACGGGAAAACCACGGACCTGGTAGCCCTGACGAAGGTGCAGTTGGGAGTGTTTTGACCAGCAGACGGCTTTGGTCAAACCGTTGGGAAGAGCCCAGGAGCATCAGCAGCTCAGTCATGTGACTAATGACCCGTGCAGGTCAATCCTAAAGCAGAAAGAGTGTGAGCAGCATTAGCATGCAACTAAGCATTGTTAGTGCGGCAACTTTATTTTTAGGCAAACTGATGAGTAAATCTGGGTTTGGTTGACTCAGCCGGAATGTTTGGTGGAGGAATGATGTGTGTGGCTGTTTGGTCACTTAGTTCCACTGAGGGGATTTCTTAATGCTACAGTGTACGAAGACATTTGAGCAACTGGGCAACTTTATTTCTGTCAGTTTGAGGAACAGCTGCATCGCTTTGAGCTCACGAGCATGAGAGGACGTGATTAAAGTTAAAGTGACAATACTGAACACTTGTACTTAAAGGATCATCCCAGTGTTCCTACATGTCATTGTCCTTTGTCACCATTGGCCACGTAGGTCACATAAACTCCTCCCATTTTTCCCAGAATATCTTCATCTATGAAGTATGGTTTTTGTTTCCATGTTTCTTTTTCTTTCTTTCTTTCTTTCTTTCTTGTGAGCAGAGTGGAGTGAAATCTGTGTGGAGTGGAGAGCGGGATGGAGCGGAGCGGTGTGGAGAGGTGTTGAGCGCTGGAGCGCACGTTATGGACAGCTCGTGGAGCTGTGAGCGGTGATTCATTCAGCTCACGCTCCACTCACATGCTCTGATGAATGGGCTTTAAAAATGTAGGCTGACATCTACTAAAGTATACACAGTCACATTTGAGCAACTACATTTGGAGAAGATAGAGGAGGTCTCTGCTGATGGTGAAAAGTCAGAAATAGACTGGGATGCTCCTTTAAGGATCTGAAAAGTTCTTCCATGGCTGATTGAAACTAATGTCGGCTACAGACTAGATGATTTTAAGTCCGATTTACCCCCTCCAATGAAAAGGGAGGCGTGGCCCAAACTGCAGCTTGGTTGAAAATGATTACTTGTCCAAATACTCCTCAGATATGTTGCGTCAGTAATATTATTATTATTTTACTGCTTCCAGTCAAGTCAGAGCCTCCACAATGTCAAATCGTTAATATCAAACATGTTTGATATTTATGATTTCAGGTGTGGCTGCCTCCAACGAAATACCCACAGTAGCCAATGAGAGCGAGCAGATCGGATGTGCATCACCAACCGGATGTTGCCTACTGAGTTTCAAACATGGCAACGAAAATAAACTAAACTGTGCTTTGAGCCAAGTGGAATCTTAAAAATGAAGACCAGCTTGTGGAATTATAGCAACAACGTGAGTTCCGTCTCATGCGTGACAAACCACAACAGGACTGACAAGGAAAAGGTGAGGGCAGAAACTTGTGGTGTTGGATGAAACCGGTGAGTTAATGGTCTCATGCTAACAAAGTAGCAGCAATTTCTAGCATCAACTGTTATGTTAATATTATTTTTGTGAGATCACGTTTCTGTGCAATTGCCACTGTGAAATCGTTACTACAAATGGCAGGTGTGTGGTCTCGTGTT
Source organism: Naso vlamingii (assembly GCA_029822935.1). Classification (NCBI taxonomy): domain Eukaryota; kingdom Metazoa; phylum Chordata; class Actinopteri; order Acanthuriformes; family Acanthuridae; genus Naso; species Naso vlamingii. The sequence goes on along the minus strand of JAPQLA010000002.1, from coordinate 25,726,237 downwards.
CTGAACGAATTGTCTAGTGTGCATTGTGTGCATTCAGTGTGATTGGGTGTGCGTTCAGAGAATTATATTGTTAAAAAATTGGTTGAAACTGTCTTTACTGCTTGATAATCGTCTAGTGTGTAGTCAGCATTAAACAGATGCAGAAATAAACAGTGCTAAAAACAGTTGAAGGACAAGTTTAGTTTGTTGCACATGAAGCCCTATCATAAGGTTATTGATGATCATACGGTTGATAGCAGCATGATATAGAACTGTGCAGTCCTGAGAATTCGAGTTTGTAGCTGATGTCACCGCTAGCTTCCACAGCAGATTGGCATGGGCACTAAGACAGTCCTTCAAAAAACACAATAAACACTTGTTTTCAAAGACGAGAAACTCAGTGAATGGTCAGTGGTGTCCACTGATGGTTTGATACAAAAATTGTCACTTTTTTTGCTTTGCATCAAGTTTTATTTATCATTTCATGAAGTCCACTGAGTCATATTGAAATTGCCTAGAGGTTTAGATATTCCTCCGTTTTTTTGAAGGATTGTCTCAGTGCCCATGCCAGTCTCAAGACTCCACCGGTCTTCATAATGTTGCTACTCACCTTTTTCACACGGGTCGCCATTGTAATTCCAAAACGAGGTTCGGCTGGGCAGGCGCAGTGGAGATGTTTCATAGCAGCGCAGCAACACCAGAGGCATCAATTTGTCCTCTCGTGACGGATTTTAGAATTGACTGGAAAACGGTGGAATGTCCAACCCTGACAGGACGCCCTCCTCTTGTAAGAATTACACACAGGGACGCGGCAGTAAGATGACATCCATGCAGGTGAAGTGATGCTTCTGGCGTCGTGGCTCTGCTATGATACGTCTCTGCTGCGCATGGCCAACCGAGCCTCGTTTTGGAATTAAAACAGCGACTCGTGTGAAAAAGGCAAATTGCCCATCGTAGTGTAACGACCCTGGGAAGACATGACGCCTTGGCCCTTGGCCAACAGGTTAAGCCCTTTGGCTGACTGGTCAGCGGTCCGGGGGTTAGGGTTCGGGGTACCTGGGTTCGAGACCCATTCCCTCCTCCTTTGCTACAGCATACGGGCTTCATGTGCTAAAAACTGAACATGTCCTTTCAGCTGTCAATGTGCTGTTTGCTGTCATATTGTGGCTGTAATGATCACAGCAGCCTCTGGGGGGAGCTGGCAGCACTTTAACACTCTCAGTGTTTCTAAAATGTGTTTGATTTGGTGACACCATTCTGCATAAAGGAGAAGCAGGCGACTCTGATCTTCAAAGTCTCTCTGGCTTCTGCCCTCTTTGTTGTCACACATTGTTTTTTGGGACAACTGGATCTTAAACTCCAACAGTCGGCCATGTTTTACTTTCTTTACCATCTTATTGTTGGATTCTGCCTTTTAACCGTCATCTGTTCTAACAGAATTATATTTCAGACTCATCGATCAGCTGCCACATTAAACCAGAGACGACTAAACCCTCCAGTGTGTGTGTGTGTGTGTGTGTGTGTGTGTGTGTGTTGTTATCAGGGCTGTGCAGCCCCTCTGATCCTGGCAGAGCTGAGTTGGTTCATGCAGGGGGTAATGTGTCCTTTTGCTGGAGTGTGTGTGTGTGTGTGTTTCAGTCACGGTGTATGGATAAAACGATTAGGGAAATACAGCCATGAAGAGAGAGAATGAATGGACTTTCAAGAGGAAAGAAAGATGAAGGAGCAGAGAGGAGGAAGGAGATGAAAAAAGGAAAGGAAACCAGGAATAGTGAAGGAAAGAAGGGCAAGAAAAAGGAAACAAGAGTGGTAAAGAGAAGGAAAGATAATTAAATTGACCTCCTGTAGAAGTCTGACAGCTGTGTTCAAAAGCGTTCATTCATTCACTCACTCACTATTCCCTTATTAGTGTGTATTATATAGTGAACTATATAGGGAATGACAGAATGAGATTTCGGACACCACACAGAAATTTTCTAAACATAATTGCTTCAGTAGATGCACCGGTTATTCATGTGGTGAAATGTACGGAGGATGTGTTGATGTTGCATGGCAGTTTTTTTTAGCATTGAATCCCAAAGAAATAGTTGAAATTCCAACGATGTGGATGTTTGTTTTGTCAGCGATGGTCCTGTGTCCTGATTGGTAATGATCTCAAGCAGTCATAGCCCACAATAACTAATACGTCATAAACTCACAAGCTAATGGCTAATTTAGCTATCAGTGGCTAAAGCTGTTAGAATAGAATTCCTCTGAGTGTTTTGCTGCTTTGGGTAAAGTTTTGCCTCTTGGTACAGATGGAGGCGAAGGCAAACTCGCCTCAGGCGTTTATTAAGATGTCTTTGGTTAATTCGCCGACCACCTTCTGTCAGCTAACATGCTAACCAATGTTAGCAAACCCTACTGGCTTTCTGGCTATTTTTTCTTCTCCTTCGTATTTACTCAACTGCATTGCACTGTGGTATACAGGAATAAAATGTAGGGTACATCATATATACACTGAAATTTTAAAGTGCACTATAGAGTGAATGAAATTAACCACTCAAAATTCGAACACTACTGCAAAACGGTGAGCACACTATATAGTGCACTATTTCTGTGATAGGGAACAGTTTCCAACACATGGTATTTTCTGTAATGTGCTGAAGGAGAAACAGGAAGTCAGCAGAGACACAGAGAACTGTTTACAATGTGCTTACATGGAGCTTATTCCTCAATAAATGTGGTTCATTAATAATTCATGCATGATAAACAGGGAATGGAAACCCTGACCCTCTGTTTGGATCTTTGTAGATCTGTGAGACCTCTCAGTATCTTCAGTTCAGTCATGAACCGAACCAGGTGTAAACTATGATGTCATGACGGAGCGAGATGAAAGCCAGAGGATCATTCAAGTTAGGACGGTTCATCCTATGGAGAGTAAGGATGTCTGTACAAAACTTAATGTCGGTCCATTCCAGTGGTGGTTGGAATATTTCAGAAATATTACAAATGACTGACTGTATGATAAGACAGATGAGAAACATGAAAATAATGTAGTTTATTTTCTTTATCATTTTACGTCAGCTGCAGTAGTCTAACCTCAATTGGTATTTGCAGTCATTTTTCTCTCTCCGGTTCGTTTCAGTGGCAGTGGAAGCGCTCTGAGTTGATTAGAGGTTTATTCAGATCACCTGTTGTGCAGCGTGTGGAGACTGGATCTGAACTGATTAGCGCGAGCAGCTTGGTGCTTTCCCTCCTCAACCAATCAGGTTGTCTTGAAGGCTTACAGAAAGGCGGGGAGGTGGGCGTATTTGATCCTTGATGTCCTGCAGAACCCATTTCAGCAGAAATGTATTTTATTTTATTTTTCTTTGTGCAGACAGACAGACTCTGTTTTCCAAGAAAGAACAAAAAACAAGAGCAGCCAGAGTCTACGATCAGTTCAGGCTCTTCCTAAACCCTTCTGCTGTCTTCTGGAGTTCAATTTGTGTGAATTAAAAAAAACTTTCAACAAGGTTTCCAGCATAACAGCTTCTGTCTGCATCATTTGGGGAAACTCTAAAGGGAAAAAACAATTCAGTTCCCTCATTATTGAAGCATTTCTTTGTGATGAAGACACTTGTGAGCTCGGTTTCTAAGAATAATTTTTATGTTTTTATGGGGCTGGAAAGTGTTTTTATCAGCTGAAAGCTGAGAATCAGGTCTGCCACAAATGATCCAGAAAAGGAAACGAGTGAAGAAGAAGAAATGATAAAAGAAATGGAAGGAAGAGGGAAGACAGAGGGATTAGACGCAGTGAGGATTACAAGATGAAGAAAAGTCTTTGATGGTCTCAGTTATGAATGAGAAGCTGCGTGTGTGTGTGTGTGTGTGTGTCCCAGATTAACTCTTTATGTTCCAGTTGAACAGACAGAAGTGGGATTATGATAATGTGACAGGTGAGACAAATCTGCACGCGAGAAATGATGCCAACATTCTCATAATTTTTCCCTCAGTATCACATGGAGCTTAGTATTTAGTTACAGTTTTGTTTCATACAGAGTTAAAACATTTGGAACTGAAGATCTGCATGAAGAGGAGGGAAAAAGAGAGAGAAAGATAGTTTATTTGTGTGTGTGTGTATATACATATATATATATATGTATGTATATATAATAAAAAACTTATGTTAAGTTCAGATTTGATCACAACACTTATTTTTATTTCTGCCTGAAATAAGTCTTTAAATCTGTGGTGCAGATTATGACGTGTTAAGTGTTTAAGTGGCCACATGAGGGCATCAGCGGTCTGAGGGACAGACGGACGTCAGCTGGCCTTTAAAAAACATTTTCTGCTGTTAAAATAAAGAGAAATCTTGTGTCTGTCTTCAGAAACCATTTGATTTAACGTGATGACCAGACATCATTTATTAAACATGGCACACAGTGTCATGTGACTGGCTGGCACCCAATCATAAATGATGCAGCAGCTGCTTGGCTGTTGCTAGGCGGTTTAACCCTCCTGAGGACTGTGTTTTAACTGCTGTGGGAGAAAAACTGAGAGTCAGGGAGCTGCAGGAGGAGAGAAGCTTTTCTCTTTCCTCATGAAAAAATTCTGTCAAAATAAAAAACTTTTTCTGTCAGCGTCTCTGTGCATGTTTTTAAATACAACACAAATGAATCACTGACCTCAACAGGAGCAGAGACTTATTAAGACTGTTGGCAGATATGGATGACTCCACTTACCTTATTATCCACCGTAATGTAATATACATGAGACAGAGTCAATGGTTAACTGACTTTCTGTTCAGCAGTTTACTGTAAACAGAATTAGATGGGAGTCTGTTTTTGATCCACAGCAGCACAAACTGGACATTCATCCATTCATCTGCTGAAATGTTTCAGTGTTGGTTCAGAGGTTAAGATGTAAGTCACATGACCTGAGCCTTGTTTTACTCCTCAGAAGATGAACCCTTAAAAGGATACACCAACTTTTTTTCTTTTTATTATTTGCCTTCCTCCTGAGTTCCAGACGAGAAGATAGATCCCATTCTTTCGACTGTGTGTGCAGTAACAAGGAAGAGACGGGCAGAGCTCGCCCACCGCTAATTA
>JAPQLA010000002.1:25703457-25720770 GCA_029822935.1 Naso vlamingii | reverse complement strand
TTTTTCTTTTTTTTTTAACCTTTTTTGGATTTAAAACAAGAATTTATTTAAAAACCATTTGAAATGTTTAGAGGTAAAATGTCTCTGTGGTGAAAGACACTCTAAAACGGAAGTCAGAGTGGGAGTTGCCTTCAAATATTGATGTTTCTGACAAATATGGGCCTCTAGATAGGAACTTGTCACCGATATCGATTGATTTTCACAGTAGCCAATAGGACCAAATGTGATCTACGCCTGCACTCCGCTCCGGCTGACAATATTGCTATGTGTGAATACACGAAACAGTACAACCAGAGTACAATGCGACTTTATACACCACATGATGTTATACGACATTGTTAAGTTTTCTAACATTTCTAGGGCCTCCACAACTGTTACAATGCAGAAATGATGATTATATCAGCTGTAGTTGATGGTGGAAAATCCCCTTTCCTCCTTGTGATACTAGCTAAGCTAATGCTAACTGAGGCTGTAAGTTTAGTCATGGAACTATGTGACACATTAACAGACCTCTGTTTACTTTATGAACACAGACACAACGTTATTAAGCTTTCTTACATGCACTTCCACAACTGATACAGTTCAGCAAACACGGTTATAGCGGCCGCAGTTAATTCCAGAAAGTGAGTGAGTCCCCCCCCCTCCGAACGGGTTTTCCTGCGATGGAGCTGTTGCATGCCAACAGTAGGCTTGCGTCTATATTATGAAAAAAAAAAGAGAGAGAGAAAGCATATTCATTGGACAAAAAATTAGAAACGCCCCTGAGTGCAGAATTAAAAACGTTTTCTAAGCAGAGAAAAGACCAGATTTTGATGTAAAAATACTCAGAAATGATTTTATTTTTATTTTATTTTATTTTATTTATTTTATTTAAATTTTTTGACAAATATGTGGTATGTAGGATGAGATACATCAACAACTAACACTAACACTAAGAAGCTGGGAAAATGTAATTTTCATTTCATTTCATTTTCATTCGATTTTAAACTAACAAGAGTTAAAAAAAAATGTTTGGGTTATTTGACATGTTGTAGATTTGTGGAAAAGTTCTAACTGGATGGATCTTCAATGTGTTTTATCTTATAAGATGTTTTTTTTTAACTCAAGTTGTGCTGCTTTCTAAAGGGCCTGGTACACACTGCACCTGCAAAACTTTTTATCTGTAATCTATAACGAGAAATGCCTACTGTAGTCTTGAAAGAAAAGATACTTTTCCTCAACCTGATGCAGGAACTAGTGGGTTTACGTTGAAAATCCACTGAATGGATGGTAGTGTGTAGATACGTGTCTCTGTTTAATGTCACAAATTCGATGACTAAAATATTTTTAGGATTAAATGTTTGAGTTAAAGGCAACATTCAGTCAAATGGTGTCACATGTTCTCAGCAGTAAAGAGCTGCAGGTTTATCAGCACAGAATGCAACAACACAGAGGCAACAACGTCAAGAAAACGTGTGTGTGTGTGTGTGTGTGTGTTAACTCTGGGACTGCTGCCCATAAAGTCTCATTAATTTCATGGCGGAAGGCCCACTGGACTGCAGTCAGACGGCTCAACCCTCTGCTCATGAAGCCGCGTTCAAACACCAGCAGACAAAACGGTTCTCTGGTCTGGCGAGTTGGATGGTGACACTTTGTTTGGGTTTGTGTGTTCATGTTCTTGTGTGTTTGTGAGGACCAGTGTTAGAGAGAACTTATTGGGACGCTGATGTTGGTCCTCATTACTACAAGACTTCAAGTAACTAAGTACATTTTCCTGAAGTACTGTGCTCCAGGAAAGTACAACTACCTCAAAACTTTCTTTAGTATTTCCATTGAATGCAACTTTTAACTTCCACTGAGCTCATTTAAGTACAAAATATCATATTTTTTACACTACTACATTTATTTGACAGCTTTGATTACTACTTACCTATATGATGAAGATTTCACACAATGTAGAATATAACAAGCTCTTAAAATACAACACATGGTTAGAGACTAAACCACTTCTTTTCTCTAAGAAGACAAAAGACTGCTTCCTGTCTCCTAAAGGGGCGGGGCCATGGAGAAAAACCATGTGAATCTGATACAGAAATGAATGGTCAGTGAGAAGTCTCGCTTTCTATTAACCGTCTCTGGTAATACGTAAAGTTAAAATTCCCAGTGTGGTTGTACTCTGCTGCGCTCATGGAACGCTTCATGTCCAATCAAATTTCTTGGTTGGAACTAACGTTTGTATAAAACTGAACAAAAAAACAATTTATCTAAGACAATAAAATATGCTGGTTGTGTTTTAATGCTTCAGTATTAATGATCTAATAAAATCTTATAAAGCAATACACTCAATAAGTATTTAAACAAACCATTTTTGTTTCTGCTGCCAGTCCTCATGAGTTGAAATAAAAGATCTAAAACTTTTTCTGTGCTCACAATTAATTTATTTCTCTCAAAAAAAGTTCAAAAAATTTGCTAAAATCTGTGCCAATGAACATTTCAGCTAAGATAATCCATCCACCAAACAGATGTGGCACATCCATATTCTGATTAAACAGCATGAGAATTGCACAGGTGCACCTGTGGCTGTGTACAGTTAAAAGCCACCAGGTGACCAAATGACAGCTCGTGTTTCTCTGAATAAAATCACAAACTTGTCCGGGATTGAACACTGTTGACAACTTTCAGAAAATGTATTGATGCACCTCCGGTGATATTACATATATTATATAGAGAGGTAGCAGCAGAGAGCAGAGAGCAAAGCTCCTGTCTGTGTTTTAGAAAATAAAGCACTGCAGTTCAGTTAAATGTTTTTAAAGTTCACGTCCTGTCTCATGCTGCGAATCATTGTTTTTCTGTCTTTTACCACAAACATTCCTGAAGCTTGACGAGCACATTGAGCACCTAAACACATCATCAGTTAGATCACGAGAAGATACTGAAGTAAAAAGAATGAACTGACGACACACTTCATTTTGATAGTCTGACTGCAGCATACACACACGTACACGTCTTGCTGACTCAGCATAATCATTTCTGTCCCAAGAGGTTGCTGTGGTGACCGCATCATGTGATCAATAGAAAAGCTGGAGTGGATCAATTGAATCCTCATCTCTTCTATTTAATTGATTGATGAGGAGCTCTAATGGACGCCGTCCTTAACGAGTCATTAGCTAATTGGCTGAAAGCTCCAGTGATAGGGCAGAGAGGTGTGTGTGTGTGTGTGTGTGTGTGTGTGATTCAACTGCTTCCATTCGTATAGATGACATTAATAATCAGTCAATCGATGAGCAGGAGGAGAAATTAGAAAATGTAAAGAGAGAAATGAAAGAGGGGTTAGTGATGAGGCAGCTGGAAATCAGCAGAACTTCACTTCCCATCATACACCTGTCAGTCACACTTACAAAATACGTATTTAGTTTGTTGTGGGATGTTCAGCCTGCAAGCAGATGTTTCTGCTCTGTCCTAAAAACTGTGTCAACGTTCTGACATTTTTCTCCAGCACCACCGACAGAGTTTTTTGTGCACAAAAAAAAAAAAAAAAAAAAAATCCACAGATTTGTTATAAATGAACCTACACTAAATGCCTTTATGTAATAGATTAATCTGTGTGATTGATCTTTTACTGGTTTTAGAGAGGGTCCAGGATCATTCCTGAAATAAAGTATTTAAACCCTGAACTAGTTCCATCAGAGCATCTAAATCCTGAACTGGTCCTGAATCAAAGTATAAGGTACAGCTCTCAATCAGCTCTTTATGTTTTCCTCTTGATTAGCCCTGAGTTACATTTATGTTTTTATGTATTAAGTTAATTCATGATTAGAGGGTTTAAGTTTTATATCAGTCATTGATTGTAATGTTCAGGATATCGATTAGTTCTGGATTAGTATTAAAGTCAACCCCTGCCAAAGAATATTTAGGCTATAAATGAGTTTGTTAATATTTAGGTACTGTGTAATCCTGGATTACAGCATCTAGTTTGTATATTAGTGAGAAAATGTAATCCACGAGTCATATTTTATGATGTGACAGTTACATTTTGCACAATGGAGATGTGATCAGACTTTGACTGTCCAGGGATTAGTCTCTGCCTACATTTTGGTCACTGGAGGCTTAATGATGTGTGAGTTTTGGTCTGGTGCACTCGCTGGAGAGCAGACACTATTTTTTCCACTGCTCCATGATAAAGAAACAAGCTGAGAACAGACCGGGCCAATGGGATGTATTTATCACCTGATTCGGTTATATCAGTCCATCCATAACATCTTAGAAGAAAAGCTTGTCTTGTCTGTCTCAGGTACCTTATTTTTCCCCTGCGGGGACTGTGTGATGGCCTAAAAATGTTAAGTCAGGTGATCTTTCTTCATTAATGAAAAACAAGTTTCTGTGAAGCTCAGAGAATCGTCTGATCCACTGGGATGTGTCAGCATCTGAATCACTTAAAGACAGTCTAAAAGTGTAAATAAGAACATCAGAGTTATTAAATGATGATAATAATAATTAAAATTTGACATTTTTTGCAGTGAGCAGCTTCCCACAGTTTTGTATTTGGTCAAATCTCAGGAGAGTGGCGGTTAATTTTCTCCAGAGGGATTGTGGGTATTTTCATCTCACTAACAAACACTGAGAGCCTCATTAACTGCAGCTCAGCAGGGAGAGAATGTTGGGTACAGCCTAATCCCTAAATGACTGGTCTATCTTTGCTCATTGTGTTCAACCTGCGCCAGTGAACTTTAGAATATTATTTCACGCTGAATGCGTTTTCACCACCTACGAATTTTGATTTACAATGAATGAGGCCAGAAAGACGGCCAGGAGTTCCACCTTTGTGTAAAAATGCTCTTTAAAACATCAAAATATGTTGGTATGAGGAGCACTCATAAATACTAACACAGCTCAAGGATCACTGCAGTCATTGATGGATGACTGAACATGTGTCGGTTAGAGTAAAGGTGTTTTTGTAACTGCCTTGTTTAGTTCAGTTGAATTGAACTCTGGTTCATTTTTCCCTCTTGGTGCGGTTCAATGGGTGAACACAGTAATGGATCTCAGGTTCGGACCAATACAATCGGAACAACAGTGGTCTCGGTCTGGTTACAAACAAACTCTGGTACCGTTCGTTTGTGGTATGAACTTGATCCAATCTTGATCCACCCCAGCTACAGAAGAACTTTGCATTTTGACTAAACCAGCTCTCGTAGCCAGCTGTGCTGTGCATTATGGGCCGAGGACCACTTTAGTTGCTTTTCCATGACATGGTATCGGCTCTACTCTACTCTACTCTACTCTACTCACATTTTTTGGTTTTCCATTATGTAAAAGTAAGCAGCATGGTGGCTTAATGGTTAGCATTGTTGCCTCACAGTAAGAAGGTCCTGGGTTCCATACTTGGTTGGGGTAGGACCTTTCTGTGTGGAGTTTGCATGTTCTCCCCTGTGTCTCCGGTTTCCTCCCACAGTCCAAAGACATGCAGGTTAATTGGCAACTCTAGGTGTTAATGTGAGCGTGAATGGTTGTTTGTCTCTGTGATGAACTGGGGACTTGTTCAAGCAGCCATCGGGAGCAATTTGGGGTTCAGTATCTTGCCCAAGGACACTTCGACGTGTAGACAGGAGGAGCCGTGGATCCAGCCAATGACCTGCTCTACCTGCTGAGCCACAGCTGCCCATGAATGAATGAATAAATGGTGAAAAAGTACCTGGTACCTACTTTTTTGGTATCTACTCTGTCGATGTTCCAAAAAGCTGAACAGGTACTAAAAGGTGACTTGAAACTTTGCAGATCACTAATGGGTGGCTAAGCCCTCTCTGACCTATCAGGAAGTGGTGCTATTGCGAGTGCAATCTTGTAATGGAAAACAACCTCCAGAAAAGTACCTGATACCAAAGGTTAGAGTTGAGCCCGTACCATGTGACAGAAAAGCTACAACAGTAAACAAACAGCAGTTTGCCGACACAAACGTGAATGGAGGGTGGACCTGGAGCAGCAACAAAATATGTTTCCTTTTTGATTTTTGGGCATACGAACATACAGCCTGACAGCTAGAAAAAACACATACAATTCACGAAGTGGTCAAAAGGTTAGCAAATGGCCAAGGGAAAGGGGATTTGACTGACCGTTGAACAGGATGACAGCTCCCACATAGTCTCGCGATACCAGACAGTCGGAGATCTCTGCTTACTGGTCGTCTGGGGATGTCAAAGTGCAAGGCAGTTGCTGGGACAGCGGCGAAACTGCCACTAACAAAGCAACACCCTTCCCGGAAATAGTGCACTTCCCTTTTCTCCTATGTAGGGAAACATACTGGAGATATAGCGAATCACTTTGCAACACGGAGAGAACTTTTTAAAACACTGAAAATGGATAACCAGAGCAACGCTAGATTTTTGATTCCATTTTGTCGAATGTGTGCTCAGTCCACAAGACTGGTGCAAAGGATTTACAGCGACTTTGTTTGTAACTTTCAACCCAGGACAAGAAAGTCGTGTTGGCTTGTTTATTCAGTTCGTTCCACATCAGCTTTGCTATGTCCATAACGTTGCAAAAGCATGAAACAGCTCCCACATTCCACTTTGGGTAGTCCGTGTCTTGGTGTAGCTCGTCCTATAATGTTCTCCAAAGCCAGTGTATGGTCCGGCTGGATGGATGAATCATGTCCTAATCAAAGATTGTTTGTTTTTAACCAATGAAAATGTTTTGCCACAAACACAACAAACATCAACAAATTCTGCGGTGTTTTCAAGCACAACACCCGAAAGGACCACCCTAAAGACTTAGAATTGGTTCTGCAATGCAAGGGTTTTTTCAAACTCTGTAATTGTCTCCACCCAGTTCAGCAACGAAAGCTGGGGGCATGTCATCAGTCTCTAGTTAAGCGAAGCTCCCATGTGACTTTTGCTGATGCATTTGATATTTTGCTAGTGTGAAACCAAACCTAACCAAAGGGAAAATGCAAATGAGTCGCAACCCATCCACTGATTCAGGCCAAATGAACCAAACTACAGGTGTGAACACACCCTGAAAGTCCCAAGGATTCGACGTTGCACCACTCATCAGCAGAGCCACTGCATTTGGTTGTAGGGGCTGAAAAATGTTTCACGTCTCATCCAACAGGTTTCAGTTCAGACTGACCGGCAGGGAGTCCCAGGTGCATTCCGCGGAGTGAAAACACTGCTCGTGTTTGGTCATGAGTCAAAATGAAAGTCATGTAACTTTCTGTATTCAGCAAAAGTCCAGCTGATCACAGACTATGACCAATTCTTTCACCCCATCGTCACCTAGATACATACTGGATCCATTTTTCACAGGACAGATATCTTCTGAACATTCTGACACAAAAATGTCATTTTTCAGACACAAATCAGGAGAAAATTAACTTTGTTCCAGACCTGTCTCTGTCTCAGCAAAAACATTCTTTGAGATTTGGGAACTGGTGCTTCCCACCTTATTTCACATCGAACATAAACGGACATTAAAATGGTCTTACAGGTGAAACCATGAATTAAAAGTTCAAACTTACATCAAAAAAATATGTGACGCAAAATCCATCTGCTTTAATCCACTCACATGACGTTCTAACACTTCCAGACGAGGTGGAGGGATGGTGGTTCCTAACTGTCGCCATGGGAGACGTGACTCCGCCCACTTAGGAGACAGGACAGTGTACAGTGGGGGATCTTGTGTTAATAATTGACTATCTTTGCTCAGACTCAGTGCTCCAACTTTAGTTCGACTAAGTGATGTAGCAAGTTTTGTTTTATCTAATTCACATAAGTATGTAAAAAATTACTAGCTGTGTTCCAAATCGCATACTTCCTGAAGTACACTTCAATGCAGTACACTTATTGTGTGGAGCACTAATCTCGACAGGGAAGTGTTGTCCAAATTGCACACTGCCGTTTTGCACTTACCAGAAGAGAAAACGTTTTTTTTTTCTTTTTTTTCCATAACTGCCTCTTCCTCTTGTTCTACTTTTTCTTTTAACAGCAAATTGCAAACAGACGGTGGGTGACTATCACTATTTAGTACAGAGGTATGCGATTTGGAACACAGCTACTATTTTCACTGAATATGTTGCAGAGAACTGGAACCTTTTGAAATCTTTGCCAAAAAGAGCAGCTGGTCCAAAGCTCACAACAATCTTTTGTCGGAGGGAAGAGTCCATACACTTTCAGTTTCACAGACAAAACCAAGATTTTTTTTTTTTCAAAAGAAATCCAATCTGGACACCTCCAAGAGTTTCCCAGCTTTCTCTCTAGTGGAAAACACTCTGTGGTGCCTTTGCATGAAGGCATGAGCCACCCAGGTTTACACAAAGCAAACAATCAATGGACAGATGGAGAAAATAATCAGCAGATTCATCCAGAATGAAAAGAATCATTCTGATACACAACAGTTTAAAATGAGCTCCTGCTCGACCAACAACAGGAAAACCCTGCAGTGACAAGAACGCAGGAGTCACAAGAATCTCATGAGATCACAGAGAAGAGCAGAACAAAGCTCACCTGAGTACATTTACTCTGATTACTTTAAATGCATTTACTGATTACTCTGTAACAGCTCTGCTTCTTTTTGCTGAATTGCACATGAAGCAAGTGTGTGTCAACATCTTGTTCCGCACAATTCTTAATTATCAAACCAATGAACTGAAATTATAAAAGCGCATTTAATCACATGAAATGTCAGAATTAAACAGCACAAGAAATATTTTCATCTAAAATGTCTCGACTCACAAAAATCAGCAGAATAAAAACAAGCTGACAGAAGAAATTATTCTGTGAGAGTGTGTGTGTGTGTGTGTGTGTGAGCGTGAGGTTTTGAGCAGCAGCAGAACCGAAGAAATTCATGACTCATCACTTTCAAACGTTTATGATTAACGGTTAATTTGGGAGAGTGGCTGTGTGTGTGTTGGGGGGGGTTGGACACCTGTAGATGCTGAGTGGGCAGCTGGTTAACTGGCAGCACAGTCTGAGTCAGGGCTTTACACACACACACACACACACACAGAACTGTAATCAAATAGAAGGTTTCATCTCTAACAGCTCGTTGGTCTCAGCTACAGCTCGTCATCACAACAATCCTCAAATCCACACACAAACCAACGTTTAGCCCCGCCCACCCCATAGCAAAGACCTGACTGAGTGGTTGTGAGGAATTAATGAGGAATTAATTGATCTGAGCGGCCATTAATACAGCGCAAGTTTTTGCATCAAACAGTAAACTTTTGTTGTGGTTCGGCCTTTCTTTTACACAACAACGGTGTGCTGGCCCCGAAAACTGGGTTTCAGATTGTATTCTTTAGAAAACACAATCTTCTTTACAGCAGTGTATGCATCACTTTTGGTTGTTTGTGTAAATAAGGATGCTTTTTTTCTTTAAATGCAAAGGAAAGACTTTTCCGTTTTGCTCTGCTGCTCTAAATATGGAAAAGTCTTTTCTTTGCATTTTCAAAAAACAAACAAAAAAAACCCCCCAACCAAACAAAAAAAAGGAACAAAAAACCTCTATTTACATGAACAACCAAAAGTGCTGCAGTATGCATGCCCGGCCGGTGGTTGGCGGTGTAACTTTGTAATGACATACCACCGGCGCTGCCAAGTTGTTAGCTTCCTGTTGCTGCTAAGCCCTCAGCAGCCACAAATTAAAGAAATTCAGTCAAAATTATGATACTAACACTAGAATTCTCCTCAATAGACTTGTCATATTTGACTTGCTTTGAGTGCGCTGTGGGGTGTTTAATCAGAGTTTGAAAGTGGCTACTGTGGAATGCACTGACTTGTGCTAACATTAGCATTAGCGTTGTCACTGCTCTCACAGGCTTTCCGTTTTGCCAGAAGGTTGCATTTTCAAAAGATTACACTCTGGAACCTGGTTTCAAATGTTGCGGCCATTATGCTGTTGTCATGTAAAAAAAAAGGCCAAACCGCATCAAAAGTGTTTCGTTTGATGCAAAAACTTGCGCCGTCTAAACTGCCCCGAAGTCTGTCACTAGAATTCTGCTGAGACAATTAACACCTCGACAGACTCCACGGTAGTTTTAACACTGCACAGTTTAAACCAATGTGAGTTTTATAGTCAAGTTATATAGCCACTATTTTCACTTGTGTGTGTGTGTGTGTGTGTGTGTTTAGGTTCTCTGAACTCTTGAGCTCCTTTCCTGTCTCTCAGTCTGTCTCCACCCGTCCGTCTCTCTCTTGAGTGTTTTAATCAAGTGTATTTCCTGATAATGAAAACCTGTGATAACGGCTCTTTTGTTGCTGCTGCTGATAAATCCTGCAAAGCCTGGATCATTGTTCTCCATTAATTAGTCTGTACCCGTTCCAGCATTTGAAGGCTGGTTTGAGACTTAAGTTAAAGTCACCTTACAAATGAGCAGAGGTGTCAGAACTCTGACAGCATAACTTGCTTCGTTTCTGTCGCTTTTACTTACAGTTCGATGTTGCTTTCATACTTAACTACCACCAACATTTAATATTTAGAGATATTTTTACTAAACTTTTCTTTAGGAACAAGAATAAACAAGAAAAAAACAATAAAAACTTGAGTCCAGCTTTTCCATTACACTTTAGTGAAATCACACAAATATACAAACTCAGCAGAAGGCAATGGCAATGGTATAAAAACTGACACAGGCTATTACATGAAGATGATTCATCATCATCATCGTCATTACATTTTAACTCAGCAAAAATAACAAATAAAAACAAGGCAATGGCAAATGGTATCAAAAATGGGCCCTAACTACATCCTGGAAAGCTCTGCATGAAGGCAATGTGTGTTTCTGCGTCGGCAGCGAAAGTTTTTCCAGGACGAGTGATTGGACGGCGGTGCTGGCAGCAGCCGGGGGTGGATCACGACGCTTCAGCAGTGGAGTAGGAGGATCTGAGCACTGTGATGTCATCATGCATACATCAGTGTGTGACGTTTGATGAGGTCATAATAAACAGTTGTTAGATGCGTGCTATTCAGCTTTAATGTGAGCTGTGCTCAACAGAGTGAGGTGTTAAAGAAGCTGCTTGAAAGTTATTTTGTGCCTGTTTGACTTCAGGCGGGTTGAACTCGTGTCAGCTTCAGATTGAGTCCAAACATTTGGAGCTTTTAAAGAAACATTCATACTGCAACAGAAGCCAGAGGAACCTGAAGGAACTCGTTGACTCCTTTTCAGGAGAATCGAACACTTCATTACATAACTTATTTCCTATTGTCCTACATGACGTCTGCATATGACATCACAGTGACCTCATCACGTTTTGTTGATGATGCATATGAAGCATTGCGATTCGACACCCAAAGCGCCACCCAAAAGAACAATCCCATCCTGAACTAAGACACAAGATCCAGTGTGAGCGGTGCTTGTCAACCGGTGGCTTGCAGACCCGAATGAGGACCAAACAGAGATCTGGGAGGTTTTTTTTTTTTTCTCGGGTGATTAAAATCCAGACTTTGTTCAGAAAAGTGCAGATAAAGTAAATTTGAACGGGGTGGATCCTGATCCTGCAGCAGCTGAGAAGCACCAGCTCAGAAGAAGAATTATAATCATAATAATAATAATTATATTATGGTACAATAAAGACATCTGACCCCCCCGCTCAAACTCAGTGGGGAGTCCAGTGATTTGCTGTTGCTATGGTACAATGAAACCTGCTGGGATTGGCTGTTGACGCAACTCATCTGTCAGTCAACAGATGAGTGGGAGGGGCTTAATGGCGGGGAGGGGATTGCTGTGGTAGAGCACCGAAATCCAACCTGACCCTGACCCCCACCCCCCAGTGAACTCCTGGAAATTTAAATGTCGTTTCCCAGCCTGCACAAGGACGTTTTAATGCAGGTGTTGTGTGTTAAAATGTGTGTGTGTGTTTTTGCAGTGAAGATGTAATGTTGAGCTCGTCTCTCTTTAATGCTGTACAAACTCATAAAATCGTGTACATCCTCTCACAATAAATATAACTCATCATCAAAAATAAATTAAAAGAAAGGAGAAGATAAAGAATAATCAATAAATATTTCACCGCTGGAGAACATCGAAACAGTCCAATCCCTGTTTTTGTTTGCTGTTCCAGGAATTAGACCTGGCCCTCCCACCGGCCTCTTCAGTCTGTCTTACCTCCTCCCAGCTGTGTGTGTGTGTGTGTGTGTACATAGAATGGATATGATTATATAAGTGTGTGTGTGTGTGTGTGTGTGTGTAGAGGCAGACAGCACTGAAACAAACACACATGTATGCTGCTCCAGCAGAAAACTGACCAAACATTGATTCGTCGCGTCCAATTTAAGACATCTCATTAAAGTTTCCTTTTTTTTTTCTCCTTTACACTTTTGCTAAACTCAAGTTTGAGTCCAGATCGAGGAGCTGTGACTCTGTATTGTTTGAATTTCTTTTAGAAGAACTCTGCGAATGTGACGCCTGAGTACCTGAGCTTTTTTTAAAAACTTCCATCTTGACAAATTTCTACAAAAATCTTTTTCTTTTCCGAAATTCCAAAATGTAAATTTCCGCTAAACACAAGCAAAAACTTTGTCTGAATGTGAAACTTTGTCTGTTGCTGAACGCTCGTTGTTTGTTTTTTGACAAAAATGGTCAAAGAAAATCAACTTTGAGTGTTGCCGTGAGACCCATCCTGACATCCTTTCCTCAAAGTTTTGTGGCACTAAAATACTTGCTTGCACTTTATTTGGATATTTTGCCTGCAGATACTTTTTGGAGTATTATGTTACCTTTCAACAAAATATCAGCTGGTTGAAGTTGCGGTTGGTAATTCTGCGAACAAGCTAACAAGCCAACATCAGCTGTAGTATGAGACTCGTTGGGAGGTAACTCCGTTGCAGGCCCCCCTGCCTGTTTTTGTTCTGGCTCGTGTTTAATCTCATTTGTTGTCTCTCTCTCTTTTAAGTCCAGTTTGAACTGAGACCAAGCGGTTGCAGGGAAAGTTGCAGTGGAGTAAACTGTCTTGGGAACGAGAGGATTTTTACTAATCCTGAATGCAGAGGCATAATGGGAAAACACAGAGATTACACCATACTTCCATCCACTTACTAAAACTTGTCTACAGGTATTTCGACATTTTTCCCGAATAGAAAACAAAGAAGTTATGGATGTTTACCCCAAAGAAACATAAAAACAGCTGTATGTCCGCTCGCTGGAGGGCCTGGCCCTTTAGCTGACGGGATACTGCAGCTTCCTGTGATACGAGAAGTTCCTGGTTTGCATCCCAGTCTGCTCGTCCTTTGAGGTTTCAAGCCCTTGGCTCTTAAATGTGAACTGATATGTTGTTGAATGGTTACAAATACTCAAAAAAGTATCTGTAGGCTGTTACAAGATACTTCCTGCTATGAACCTAATACAAAAAATAAAGTCACCGTTATTTTTCATGAAAAGCTTGTTGACAGGTGGTTTTGAGAATTTGATCAAATGACTAATGTTATTTTTCTACAGTAGGTATAAGTTTGACACTCGATGGCACTGAAGCAGTGTTCATCGACAAAAATCTGAGGTTTTAGGTAATCACTCTAACTAATCATCTTCTGGCCACCTGCAGCAGCACCGTGTGCAATGCTGCAGAGCATCAGACGCTACACCATCTTTGATTTAACATCAATCTCTTTACGCCATTGGACGTCAAATCATCCAGAGGTGCCTGAATCAATCACATCCAAATCTTTGGAGGAGCTGGATACGACATTTTTACGTTCTTCTACGTTCTCCAAATTAATGTAGGCCTGAAATGTTCAGTCCGGGAGAGGAAGTCCATCAGTGTTTGATCAGAAATTTATCTTTTTTAAACCATTTTCTCCTTCTCTTTTATTCTTTTTCTCCTCCTCCTCTCCTTCCTCAGCGAGCCTGACGGATGACGTTACCTCCATCTTTTTGCTCCCTGATCAGTATTCTCCCTCTCTCCTCCTGAGCTGCTCTCAGTATTCTAGCAGAGTCTCCTGCCATCAGTCCTCCTCTTCATCCTTCTCTTCCTCTCACGTTAGCATGCAAAAAGAGAACCTGACCTCCTCTTTCATCCTGATCCTCGAACGTTCTCCTCTAACATTTATTTATGCTCTCTGCATTTGCAGAACATCAGGGTTTCCTCCTCTTTCCCTCCTCTTCACCTTTTTGCATGACAGACCCTCCTCCTCTTTGCAGCTGAATAGTAATTTCTCCTCTTCCTCACTCTTCAGCATGCAGGAGGCGTTTTCTCCTTCTCTACATTGTCTATGCATCTTTCCTTTCCCCTCATTTACATTCCCCTCATGGGATTCACTCATTTCTTCTCCTCTTCCTCCCCCTTTTCTCACTCCTCACCCTTCAGCATGCTGACAGGAGCTCCTCTCCTCCTCTAAACTCTCATCTCATCCACAACAAGGTAAATTCTTATTGAAATGGTGACGAGGCCACATCACAGAGGACAACCTCAATGTTACTCGATTTATCGCTTATCGATGACTTTGAGTTTAAAGGGCGATCCAAGATTTTTATTTTTAAAAATGGCGAGCAAAGATCCGATCAGAGATTTCCGAAGTGTCGAAGATACCGATCGGCCGATTTACACGGAGGAACCGTGAAGAAAAAGATTTTTAATTGAACTGCAGATACAATCAGTGATTTAACGGTTGAGTTTCCACTGCAGTAGCAGCAGACGACACACACACACACACACACACACACACACACACACACACACACACACACACACACACACGTTGGATGAGCAGTGGTGTTGGTATGGTAGTGGCTTCCCTCCCTGTTCTATAATAAATCATCTAAAAGGCAGTCTTTATTCAGGACCCTTCCTCCTTTTTCTCTTGCTCCTCTTCCTCTTCTTCCTCAGTTGGGTCCTTCTGGCCCCAAAGATTTATATGACAGTGAAACAACAGCCAGAAAAAAAAAAGGTGCTTTGTAGCTTTATGGCATCTCAGAGAGCCAAAAGAGAGACGCTGCAGCTGTGGCACAACATTTTCACACAACGCGGCGACTCCTGAACCGACGCTCGTCTCACAGTTTGTACAAAGAGAACACATACGCAGAAACAAACCACACACACACACACACACACACACACACACACACAGACACAAAAGTTCTGTGTTTGCTCTTCCCACAGATGGAGATATTTCGCAGGTCTACTTGTTTTATTATTGGTCCATAAAGAGGTTTTTACTCTGCCAGGTGGTGAAATAAAGACCAATGTGAGAACATCAGTTGTGGCCACCTGCTTACCTTTTTTAAAAAAGGTCATATATTATGCTCGATTAATTTTGACAATAATTGAAACCAAAATGGATCTCTGAATAATAAATAAGATCCTGATGAGCAAAGTGAAAATGTTCTGCCACAGTGAAACGGGGTGAACGAGGGGAGAAGCGGTGCAGCTTTGCTACGTAAACTCCTTCATTCATAGAATAAGAGTGTTTATCACTGTGTTTAGGTTTTGAGTGACAGTTGGTTCAAACTCAGTGTGATCCACAGTTACCAGCATTGACAGGATTGGAGCTAAATTTCCATTCAGGTGGTTTAAGGTTCTTTTTGAATTAGAATTTTAAGATGAACAGTTGTGAAAGTTTGACTAAACCTGTAGTGAGAAACTCCCTCATTCTTCTCTATGATGTACAAGACCTCATCAACACTCTCCATCCAGAGCTACACATGCAACAGTTTGACCCCTCCAGGCCACCGTCCATCAAACACACTGCACTCCTGTCCAACAAACATCCAGTTCAGCAAAGAAAAGCACCAAAACGTCTGGCTGTTTTCCTTCCTTTGACACACAGAGCTGAGATTCAGTTCAGTTCTTTCCTGTCCCAAGCAGAGCAGACTGGTTCAGTCCGGTTAAATCCAGTTTGGACTGGTTTGTCTGGTTTGGTGGGATGGTGTGAGGATGTGGTTGGTTTGGTCTGATCCGTCGTTCCATCTCTTGGCTCTCGCTCTCTCTCCAGACTCTAATGTAGCAGAATGTTCGTCTTTATACAAGTTCAGCTCCTCAAAATCCGTTCTGTCAAATCCACAGAGTTCTTATTACATGTTAACATTTCAATATTTCTTTTTTTCCTTTCTTTTTGTTTTCTTTTTTTACTTTATACTTTATCATCATTATTATTATTATTTACTTTCTTTTTTGTTGTTTACAATTATGGCCACAAGTCTTGAAAGTTCTCGAGTCCGGTCCGGTTCAAACTCCATTCCAGGCTGTTTTTGATCTGGGTTTGGTCCAAGTCTGGTCCAGTTCTGTGATCCGGTCCGGTCTTTACATGGCACTGGGCTTGTAGCTCTGCACAGTATTTTCCCCTGGGCACGGTCAGCATGGCGCTGTAAAGCATGGCTGTATATGGGTGTATGTGCAAGGTCCGACAGTAAAGCCATCTGCACCAGCTGGTGCTGAATCCAGAACCCCTTTTAGGTATAGGTGGTTCTGGTCCTGAAAAAATGCCGGTCAGTCCACTTTTGGAAGTTCTTCACTTACGAAAAACGAGTGAGTCAACCTGCTTATTTACAGACCTTGCCAGTGTGCCTGTGCTGGAATGTATTCAAACATGAATCTGGATTCATTTCGGCTTATTATTCACGATTCTAGCAAATTCCACAGTCTTGATTGGTCGGGCAGTACATTACTAAAAAGTCTTCCTGGCCAATAGGGTGGCCAGAGGCCAGCATCACTGGCCAATGACGGAGCAGGGTTGAGGGGGAGGAGAAGATAAAAGGTGTGATGAAGGACGCAAAGGAGAAGGAAAGATAGAGAAGGAGAGGAAATGAAGAAACGAGTATGAGGGGGAAGTCGGAGGAGCTGAGGTGAGAGGAAGGAGAAGGTTCATGGACACAGGTACTGGTCGGTCAGTAGGCATTGGGCTCAGTGTGCTGTGGTACAGAGTGATTGTCCAGAGAAAAAACATCGACTGGTTATTTAAAACAGCAACTTAGAAACTTCTAGATCTTGACAAAGCTCGGCTGAACAGTCCAAGGTCAAGTCCAGTTGTCTCATCCAGTCCTTCTTCCCTCATCGTCCCCAGGCTAAACAGTGACTTCAAAATTAGGTCATGTGGTTTTTTTTGTTTTGTTTTTTTGCTTCTTTCTCTTTTGTTAAAGCTTGAAAACTTCCAGAATCTTTCCCGGAGGTTGACTCTGACACTTCCTTCCTTAAAGCCTGACATGAACATCTTGCAGTGAATCCTGATTCTCTCACATGAGGCGAAGGATTCATGGTCCAAAACAAGTGAGTCAGCCTTAAACTGTGCGGTCAGTAAGCATCGGCTTTACCTTTGGATATAAGGTCAAGCCTGTTGTTATTTTACCGTGACCTGCTGATCATCAGCTTAGTTTCTAGATCCTTTGGACCAGAACAGAATCCTGAATCCTGAATC
>JAPQLA010000002.1:25654769-25666954 GCA_029822935.1 Naso vlamingii | reverse complement strand
TGTGTGTGTGTGTGTGTGTGTGTGTGTACCTCCATGTTGCTGACTCGTCCCTCCTGGAAGGAGCAGTCCTGCAGGTTGTTGGTGCAGACGTGTCGATATTTACACCAATGACACGGAAACATGCTGCTGACACACGACGTGCACCTGACAGACAGAGAGCAGGGAAGTTCACTCACAGCTGTTGCAGGTGGATGCAGGAATAAAAGTTTGATGACTAAAAGAACACTGACACTGTTTTTAACATTATATTCACATGAGGTGGTGAACTGATGATCCTCACAGCCAACATGAGCTCAGCAACACTTTTATTACAGCAAACAACATTATTATGAGACCGATGCGTTCGGGCTGTGCTCAAAAATGATCGTGACTCATGTATCGTGATACGCATGGTATCGTGAAGTTCTTGCCAAAACCCAACCTTAAAGTTCAGTGACACAAAAGAACACTTAAGCACTTTACTTTCATACTTTCAATTTCCATGTGTCCAGTCAAAGTGCAAGAGTGCACTTAAACTGCATTTTTCATTTTGATGTTATGGGAGATACATCAGTGTGTTTGGTAATTTTCCAATATCATTCATATAATTGGAAAGGAAATTTTGAAATTAATTGTTTTGACTCAATTTGTCAGTTCAATTATCAATATAATGAGATGTGATGGATAAAGAATACCCAGATTGTACACAGCAACTTGCATCTGTTTTTGCATCTTTAGTGTACTATTTTGAATATCGCCATTTGAATCATATCACAATGTATCCTGATATAATCATATCGTGACCCATTTATTGTGATTCGTATCACATAGTGAAGTTCTTGCCAGTAACCAGCCCTACAATGCAGTTCAACTTGCCTACTTCATAAAGGTAACTATTATGATCAGATCATTTCTGCTACAACAACTAGGTGATAATTCACTCATTTTGTTGATTGACATACAGAGTGGCTAAGTCACGCCCCTTCCAGTGGACCCCGTGATAAAAGTTTTGTACAGTACTCAGTGGACAGACACAAATTATTTTTCGATCCTGTTTAAATTGTGCCCTCTCAAATATGATGTTTGTCATTTTAAAAGATAATTTTACAAATCAATAACGCGGCATTTTCATGGTCAACAACGCTAACATGGCTGTAACTTTAGCACAGTTTCTCTGGTTCCCTCAGAACGAGGGAAAATGGATTAAAAGAGGTAAGAATCATTCCAAGCATGGGCATGTTTAGAGCTGCAGCTCAGCAAACACAGAGTTAGTCGCTTCTGTCAAAGATCTTTGATAAGACATATAGGTTTGGGCGGGTGTAAAAATTTCTAAACTGGTTTTACATTAAGCTCAATACTGGACCTAAACGGTAATACCGGCTTTCACCACTAGGAGTCGCACGCCACTCATTTAACAGCGCTCCTGACTAGAGCGTAACGTTAGCCTTTGAATCTGCAATGCATGACAGTATAGAGCGGCACATGAGAGGAACTGAATTGAGGGACACAAAATGTTTTTATTTCTCACAGCAACCAAACGTGTGACATCGTCCGTCAGTGTACATTCTGTCTGCTGCAGTTCTACGCTCAGACACACAACGCATTTTTCTCTCAACTGAATCACACTATTTGCTTCTTTACTCCGTTCAGTCACGTGCCTCCCATAAATGCACGCACACAAACTGAACACAGCAGACATGTGGCGTCGTCTTCCTTCCCCTTTCACAACGTAGTCTTGTAAAACAAAATGAAAGCATTATGAAGGAGTCAGAGTTGAGTCCGCTTATGTTAACTTCACGTTAGCTATTTTGAGGAGGGGGTGCTCGGCATTTTCTGTCAGTAACTGCGGTCGGCAAACATTTTTGCTGCACTATATTAGTTGTGGAGGTCCGAGACAGGCTGGAAAACTTAAAACAGCCACAGTTGGGACGTTGGCGTTAGCTAGTAACGTTAGCGTCAGGAGGAGGCGGGGCTTGCCATTTCTTGTCATAAACTACAGCAGCATAATCATCATTTCTGCTCAGTATGTCTTGAGGAAGTCGTTGGAAAACTGAACCACGTCATGTCTGTGTTCATAAAACAATCCTGTGGAGATAAAGTTGTGTTGTCGGAGCTCAGTGTGTTCACACAGCTCTGTTGTGACGGCCATGTCTGCGCTCATCAGGCCGCTGGGTGTCAGAACATGTTGCTGCTGACGGATGCCAGGATCTGGCTTACTGGTAATCGCCGGTATTACTTATTTGCATGACACAAAACCGGTTTAAGCCCGTACACCGGACCAAACCGGTAAAACCTGAAACCTCCCAAAGCCTACTGACATATGATTCGATTTCTGAGCAAATTCTGCGGAAATCCAGGTCTGTTACTCTACATTCTCTCCCATCATTTTCAACTTCCTGACTTCGTGTCTGTGTCTTTCAGCTCTCATTATTTGGTACTAAAGATGCAATTATTTAAAAACTCCTCACAAATGCCTTTTAAAAAAAAAAAAAAAAATTGGTTCAGTAATTTCCTCAAACAGCTGCTAACTATAGCTTTGATCAAACAAATTATAAAGCAGAGGAAACAGTGCATTTGTTGGGGACTAGTTTCAGCAGCGTATTAATCTCCATTTGGTGCTCCAGTGAGTATTTGTGGCAGGAGAACACTGTGTGTGTGTGAACAATGTGTGTGTTCATGGCGATGAAGGAACATGTCAGTGCAACAGTGTGAATCACTGATGTATTCTAATGGAGGCCGGAAATACGTCAGAATATGAAGTGTGAAGAGGTCGACACTCTTTGGATGTAGCCACTGTGTTTTTTGGGGATTGTTACCTCAGAAGTCTTATTTCGGAGCTGGAAGTGACGAGGACTGATATTACATTTAGACCCCGTTTACACTGCATAAGCCTTCCTTTACATGACAATGGCGTGCTGGCACCTCTGAAACCGCAAACTTTTGAAACCGGATTCAAGAGTGCAATCTTTTGAAAACGGAACCTTCTTTCCGGCTGTGTAAACTGGCTGCTGATGGTAATGCTGATGCTATCGCAAGTCAATGCATTCCGCAGTAGCCACTACCAAACTCTGATTAAACACTCCGCAGTGCACCCAAAGCAGGTCGAATATGACGACAGTCTGTTGAGGCAAATTCAAGTGTTTGTAGCATAACTTCAAAGTCAGTCTACAGCTGAATTTGTTTAATTTGTGGCTGCTTAGGGCTTAAAGGGATAGTTCACCCAAAAATGCAAATTCAGTCATCATCTAGTCACCCTCATCTTGACTGAAAGGCCAGTGAAGTCTTTCAGTCCACAAAAACACTGCTAGAGTTTCACAGGAAAAAGGCGTCGCAGTAATCTTCCAAACAGTTTAAGTGAATGGTGACCAAGTTTCAAACGTTAAAAAAAACAAAAAAACAAACAAAAAAAACCCCATAATACAACCATAAAATGCCTCCATGCCACTCAGTGTCCTGAAGCCCCAACATGCCAAGGAACATCACAGATGTTGTGTGGTGTGCGACTCTCTTCTTAGGAGCTACAGGCTACCGTGAACAGAGGCTAAAAACATGGCATCAGTGGTGCTTTTCAAAACAACTTGGCATGTCGAGGCTTCAAGACATTTGGATTACTTTGGATGAGCAGCATGGAGGCATTTTATGGCTTTATTATGTTTTTTTTTTTACGTTTGAAACTTGGTCGCCATTTGTTTCAGTTGTTTGGGAGAGTCCAACAACCCCTCTCTCCTGTTAAACTCCAGCAGCATTTTGTGGACTAAAAAAATTCACTCAACCTTCGATCGGCATGAGGTTGAATAGATCATGACTGAATTTTCACTTTTGGGTGAACTATCCCTTTAACAGCAACAGGAAATTAACAACTTTGGCAGTTCCAACAGTATGTCATTACAAATTAACACCGCCAACTACTGGCCTAGTATGCATACTGCAGCGCTTTTGGTTGTTCATGAAAACGCAGATTTTTTTAAAGACACAAAGGAAAGATTTTTCCATTTTTATTGGGGTTGCTCTTCTCTAAACGTGGCCTTCATATATCCGTACGAGAGCATCGTGCTTTTGAGTCACTGCTGTTTGACTCTATCTGAAAAGAGAAACCTGAGCAGGTGTTCACAAACATGAAGAAAGAGCAACAGTGGATATTTAGCTGCGTGTGTGTGTGTGTGTGTGTGTGTGTCCTACGGCTATCCACACCAGCATGTTAAATGTCTTTAAACACTCCCAGCAGAGAGAGGAAGTGTTTCTGTGTCTCCTATATCCAGGCACCAAGCTGCTGTCACCATGGCAACCAGCAAGCCCACCAAACAGATTATGTTACCCTCTAAATCTGCCCCCCAAGAGGGTGGAGGAGAGAGAGCAGGTGAGACTCACGAGCTGAGCACGGAGCAGTTGTAGTAGATGAAGCTGGTGGTGATGAACTGATGTCCCGTCTCTGTGGATCGAAGGCTGAGCCGGACGACGCGCTTCTCTCCTGAAATCAACATCTGAACGTTACTGAGAATCTCGATACATGTCGAGATGACAAGGAGACGGAAACGTAGATAAAAACACGGTACTTTAAAAGTGTGTGTGTGTGTGTGTGTCTTACCATAGGACTGTGCGTGTGTCGGCAGGTCTCTGAGCGACGGTGACATACACATCACCTGACCTTTAGCCAGAACCTCTCCAGCGGTTTCACTCAGGTCCTCAAACACACAAGACACGCCCCCTGACAGTGCCGGGACATTCTGCACTCGAATGGTTAACTTACGAATGAAAGAGAGAGAGAGAGAGACAGATTGTGTGTTTTCACCTGACTGAAGGTGTGTGTCAGAGTTATCACCTGTGATTGATCTGCTCTGTGATTGTCCAATAAGACACAGCCATTGGTTTCACGGTGTGTATGTGTGTGGTGTGTGCGTGTGTTTGTGTGTGTACCTGTGTTGAAGGGGAGGTGACGGACATGTTGCTCGGGGTAACAGAGATGTCGACACACTGGTCGAGTCGCGTGTTAAAGTGCTGAGGCTCCTCCCACTTGTCACATGCTTCCTGTCTGGAGCACCTAGAAGGGTCAGAGGTCACTACAAGGTCAACTCACAATTTTATTTATTTATTTTTTGATTCACTTTTTTTCTGTTACTGTCATCTATGTTGTAATTTAGCTTTTATTAACTTTATTTTTCATTAAAATTTTTTTGAAATGATTTACTTATTTTCATTCGAAATCACACTTTTTGAACTGTTGTAATAAACGATTTACCATTGCATTTAATTTTAAAATTAACTAATTGATATATCTTATTTACAATTAATTATTAAGTAGGATGATGCTTTGTTTTCAGAGCATTAGTTTTTGTATTTTTTGTTTAGTAATAATAACAATCATCATCAACATCATAATAAATAAAACACTTCAATTGTAAAAAATAAGTGTACTTACATACTTTTGTTTATACATAAGTGTTTTTTTATATTTAATATATTTCTTGCATAACATCATGAGAAATTTGCCAGTCTTATTTTCAATTCCTTTTTTTAAACACTGTAAAACTTGAACACTGAATGTACCAAATATAAAATAATGACAAATAAAAGAATCCTGCGTGCTGTCAGTGTGTCTGTGCAGGTGGAGTCTGAGCAGCAGACAGTTTTGTGTCTGCAGAGAGCAGCAGCTCCAACATATGCAGCTCCACACAAAACATATCAGACTGCAGTAATGATCTGTTTACTTCTAATTAACAACAGATGGACAGAAAGAGACAGAGAGCAGGAGGAGAGAAGATGAAAAGCTCACAGGAAGCTCACTCACTCTGTTCAGCTTCTCTGAATGCTGCTTTGACAAAATAAGCAGCAAGAATCATTTCTGATAAACCAAATAAGCTGAATAGATTATTTTGGCGAAAAAAAAGGAAAAAATCTGTTTTATCAACATGTTTACATGAGCACAAGTAAAGTGGTTTTGTGTCAAATCCTGGTTTAGATTTTGAACATTGAGCGAAAGAAAGTAGGATCATTTCATTTTGATTCTATGAATATACTTCATGGCATCTGTAGGGTTAGGGTTAGGGTTTTTATTATTCTTTCATCAATGCATTTTAATTAATTTATGATAACTTTATCCTTTGATTATTTACAGATTTTTTTTAAAGAAAATTTCCTCAAATATAAACAAATGTAATTGTCTTTCTGTGGCATGATGTTTTGGGGGTTTTTTGCTCATAGGAAATCATACTAATATGATTTTGCCTTATTTTAAAGTCATTACCTCAGCTCTTCTATGCAGAATGATAATAGTTTTAATGCAAAGATTTAATGTGAGCTTCCTGTTTGAGACAAGCAAACAATAATAGTTCTTATATTGTTCAGTGAAAGGCAGCTCTTCATCACGTCGACGCGTTCCTGCTGATCGTGGATCACTATCTGATGTTAGTCTTCTATTAGAAATTAACAATGTTTGTGATGCCTTCATGACAAACTGAGCCGAAACACGTTTCCCGCCAGTTTAATCATTTAGAAATCCTGCAGCACAACAGGAAGCTTCAAATTTGGTTTGAACCAAACAGTGAATTCACAGACTTTTACTTTGAAGGGAAGCTAATTGGTGCTAATCCAAAGAGGAACTTCCTGCACCTGCTGGACGCTCAACATCAAAGACTTGTGACGGTAATGTCAACAGTGTGTGTGTGTGTGTTTGAAACATTTATAGAAACATTAATGACGCCTCTTGGGATCACAAACACACACTTCATGGTGGTGGATGTTGGAGCTTAATTTTGTTTTTAAAACATGTTTTCTTTGTCTCTTCTACTTCTCTATTTTATTTTTAACTTCCTCTCTCCGACTGTCTTTTCTTTTTTTTTCCCCTCTTCCTTACGCTGCATGGCCAAAAGTATGTGGACAGCTGTGGCATCATGTTTGCCACTTTGCTGCTCTTACAGCCTCGACAGGCTCGTTTCAGCTTCAAATTCACATGTTGAAGCTGCAGCAGAGTTTTGCTTCGTCACTGATCAGGTGTGACTCACGTTGGGTGTGTTGGAGCCGAACAGATGATGTCATGGTGACACAGGGTGGATGGATAAGTGTTATGCAGCTTTTAGTTTTAATCTTTTGGTGACTGTTCGATGTTTTCGATCAAAATGTTTCATTGCTGTCCTGCTTTTATTTTACCTGGAATTAGCAGTAGCAGTAGCACAGCTAGCAGTCCTCTTTACTGCAGAGCAGCTGATCATTCAAGCTGATTCATTAAAACCCTGCAGACCGTGTGAGTTGTGATAACAGGAGCCATACTGTTGAGGTGTTTCTTTAGTGAACATCTGGAGGAAGATTTCACTGTCAACATGAATACTGAACTGACTTGTTCCTGCCAATAGCAACGTGAAAAATGGCCGCTCAGCTGCTCCGTCGCTGCGTCCTGTCAAACTCTCAGTGGACTGTAGGTGAGCTGATTCCGTAAATCATCAGAAAATATTACAGACAGAAGCACAACATCACTGAGGGACACTGCAGGTCGAACAGATCAATCAACCTCTGAACAGGAGATTATCCACTCTTGAAGTTGTGATGGGACACCCTTTCAAAATACTGTTTCCAGGTCCAAGCCCTGTCTGTTCAATATGCTGCAGTGCTGTGTTCTGTGTTGTTTAAACAGATCAGAGTGAAAAAAACAAACAAAGAAACTATCTAACTTTCATTCTGCAGCTTTCCTAACAATTAGAAAGACAAGAGAACATGGCTGCAGTGGATAAAGTATGTTAAAACGTTTGAAGAAAAGGTTTTGGCTTTAGTGAGTCAGTGCTAAGGTAAGCTAACTGATGTTAGCAGCACCCATTTACTTAAACCAAACTGACCCTGTGCAAATATCTGTGACAAAGGTTACGGGTTTTAAACTGTGTTTTCGTTTTAAGTAAGCAAGAGCAACGCTGACACTACTGTCTGCATCCAGTTAGGATCAGGTTATCTCTAACAACATAGCGTTATAAAAAACGTAACTTTTATGAGGGATATTAGCACAGGGTCAGTTTGATTTAAGTGAAAGAATGCTAACGTTAGCTAGCTAACCTTAGCCCCCACTCGCTAAAACCAAAACTACTTCTTCACAGCAGCACTGCAGAATATTGAAAAGATGGTCTTGGACCTGAATTTAGTATTTTGAAAGGGTGTTACATCAGACTTATAGACCAGACTGGCTGGTGGAATAAGCAGCTGGACCAATCAGGAGCTTCAGAGTGATCCTGCTACTAATTTTCAAAGGCTTTTCATTATCTTGTCTCATTGTGAAATTATCTGTTTTTGTTGATGAATTGAAGGAGAAAGAACAATATTGCGTAAAATTCAGTCTTGATGGAATAAAGAGGCTCAAACCAGGAAAACCAGCAGGACTGAAGACGCTCGTCCACATACGTTTGGTCATATAATGTTTCTCACACACTGACAGTGATGTCCCCTCTGGACATGACACCATTTCCAACATGTTGAATGTTCTGACTGCCCCCCCCATTTTTGATATATGAAATATGTCTAACCGTTTATGGTTTGATTTTTTTTCCATAATACACTCTTCATTCAGCTCTTATTTTATTGTGTTTTGCAGTTCATGCAGGTCGTAGCGAAGACGTGAAGTTTCTTACTTGTTGAAGAGGACACACCATCCACAGTGAGGGTCACCTGATCCCAGACAGTCGGAGCAGCTGCTGTACTGCTCGCAGCTCTCCACTGGAAGTCTGGTCACCTGACACACAGTTTAAAAAACACATTACTGAGCGGTCAGACCGTCAGATTTATAATCAGTTCAACATTAAACAACATCACAGTGCTGCTCCAACGTTCCACTCTGTTCTTTGTCTTCATTACAGCTTCATCGCAGTTTGTTTCCATTGAGAGAGCGAGAATTCACAAACATGCTCACATGGAAAAAAACTCCATATGAAGGAAAAAAACAACAAGAGAACTCAAACAAAAGAAGAAGAAACAGACACAACATTTGTGAGGAGACACATTCATTCATGAAAAATACAAAATGTCACCAGATTCACGTTTTAGCCTCCAGAGAAAACGACGTCAAATAAATATGAATCTCCATTTTCAATCCTGTCATTGATTGATACTGTTATGAGCAATAACTGGGTAAATAGGGATTAAATATGATAAAATGTCTTGATATTGATTTTATGGTTGTAAGTCTTTTCTGTTTGTGTGTGTGTGTGTGTGTGTGTGTGTGTGTTATCTCAGCGTGGTCTGGTGGTTTTCACCAACAGTAACAGCCTGAGGTCTGTGTGTAACACAATGTCTTGATTTTGCAGACAGTTAGCCAGTGTATGTGTTTGTGTGTGTGTGTGTGTGTGTGTGTGTGTGTGTGTGTGTGTGTGAGAGAGAGAGAGACTGAGTGTTTGTGATGAGTATCGTTTACCCAGAAGTCATTGCAGCATGGAAACAGTGGACGCTGTCTGTGTCCGTCTCATTCAGATGTTCTCACATGAATACATTCATTGTCTCTCTCTCTCTCACACACACACACACACACACACACACACACACACACACACACACACACACGCTGACCTCATTATCAGGTTTTCTTTTAAAGAAACAGTGACGCTGTATCTCGTCTCTGCCAGACTTCATTTACAAACCTGCTGATTCTGCACTTTTCATTCTCACACACTCGTTCACATTCATGACGTTTATTCGTTGCTCTAATGAATCGAGTTTAAATTGTGCTGAAGAATCCATTTGCTGCATGAAATCCCTTAAAATACCAGAACAAGAAAATGTAAATGAAGCACATTAAGTGTTTTTATCGCAGGTCAAAGAAAGCACTTAACACGACAGAACTGAAAACATGCAGCACATTTGTGTCATTTTCACAAAATATCAAAATAAATCAGTTTCACATGTCATACATTCACATTTAGAAACTTGTGAAGTATCAAATTTAGCTGTACAAAAACAGAATTGAAACAAACTTTGGCTTCAAATGAACTTAACATCATAAAGACACAAACTCCAGACAAACAAAATGAGCTGACGCGTTTCTCGATCTCTCCTGAAATGCAGCTCAGGAACGCATCATCTCATCGTCTGCTCTGCATCTCCCTGCCTCGTCTCTGTCCAGGTAAATGCCTTCACCCACAT
Source organism: Naso vlamingii (assembly GCA_029822935.1). NCBI lineage: Eukaryota > Metazoa > Chordata > Actinopteri > Acanthuriformes > Acanthuridae > Naso > Naso vlamingii. Next base: position 25,656,868 of record JAPQLA010000002.1, on the reverse strand, counting down.
GGCGTTGAACAAACAAGCACCAGAAGAATTTAATGCTCCGGTGGCACTGAAATCTGAAGTCTGGCAGCAATCTGTCTCCTCGGTGAGACGCAGGATCAAACGTCTGCTGCGTGTTTACATTCAGAGCAACGCTGAACTTCACCACACCGAAGAGCTCGACATGCCAGCAGGACGTTGGCACCGTGATGACATCATCCTGACACAAAGAGCTACAACATGTTCTGATAATGATGCAATAAGTTCATGAGAGTGTCACGCACATCACACAGAAGGTGGTTATGACACAAAACATGAAACATTGGGATGTCATACGTGTATCTAAACTCTTGCATTCGGGCTGTTAATGCAGCAGCTTAGGGGTGTGCGGTATGACCATATCAGACCGTGAACGATTAGAATGTGTCCATGTGTCCGTTACATTGAGATAATTTTCATTGTGCATCAGTGCACATTCTATCTGTTGCAGTTCTAGGCTCAGACGCACAACCAAATCACACATATTGCTACTCCGTTCTGTTCCATGCCTCCCATAAATACACGCAGATAAACTAAACATGGCAAACATGAGGCGAGTCGGAGTTATTGTAATCCCCAATATTAAAAAGAGAGCGCAGTGTTAAGTTACTGTTATTGCTAACTGAACACTTCCTACATCTACAGCTTCGCATTTAAAGCATTCAACTGGCTAAATGCAAGCTGACTTTTATTTTGAAATAAGCTAGTCACAGGAAATACAATGTGCTCAACAGCTTGAATACTGATGGATAATTTTTGAACGTTTTCATATCATCTATGAAAGAAACAGAACAAAAGCAGAGCTGTTAGATAAGAACTGAAGACTACAGGTGAGCTGGAAAACCCTCTTCTGTCTGTTCAGGAAGTTTTAAAGTTCTCCATTAGCATCACAAACACTGTGAAGTAACTTGTTACGTGCTTTTTGCGTTTCGCTTGGACAACTAATCCATTGTTCACTGGCACCACATTGTAGCGTAAGTAACATAAGATACGACATGATAATTTGCAACAGTACACACACTGTGTGCAAAAACTACTTTTTATGTTGCCCTGTTGCTTCCTGACCACAATAAAACCCTTAATTCTGTGATTTGTTAAATCAATCAATCAGAGCTTGTAATCAAACTTGTAAAATAGTCTTAACCAACATGAAAAACTACAGAATCATGATAAAATTGAGATCACGATTCTGCCATGAAAAAAGCTGGGATATAATATTTTTTCCATATTGCCCAGTCCTACAGCAGCAGAAGTTCATCTCCTGATTGTTTTCTGCTGAAAACCTGAATGAGCTGAACGACCGTCTGCAGGCTGTTCGCTGTTTTCTGCTCCAGGCTGTGATCAACATTAAACATAAAGTGGGACAAAACAGAGAAGAGCAGCTCTTTGACACAGAAGCTCTCTCTGAAACGAAACTGTTCTGTTCCTCTCGCAGAAGCAGCCTGCAGCTCTGATTGGCTGCTGAAACCTGAAGCTTGGTGTAAATGTGTGCGAGTGCTTATGTAACACTGCAGCGAAACCGATCCCTCTCTGTGTCTCCCCACCTGTCAGTCACATAAAACCACTGCAACGATGAGGATGATGAGGGTGATGCCAGGTAGGTAGCTGACGATGAAGGTGCTACAGTAGAAATCAGCTGATGTTTGACTCAACCACCAGCTGTTTACTGACACACACACACAAACACAAAAACACACACACACACAAAAAAACGATACAAAAGCCAGAACGACCAACAACAAAAATCGAAAACTTGTTTCTGAATGACACATCTGAGTGTGTGTGTGTTTGTGTGTGTGTGTGTGTGTGTGTGTGTGTGTGTGGGAGGGTCAGCTGCACAGGAAGTAACAGTTATTCAAGTCAACTCTGCTTCCTCTCAACGGTACAATAAGAGTTTTAACATTACACACACACACACACGCACACACACAGTGTGTATGAGGGCGCCAGCTGAACAATATTCACATTCACAACTTCCTGTCTGCAGATGTTGAAACAACAGAATTCATTTTTCAACCCAAACACACAAAGTAGTGTGTTCCAGAGGAGTGTGTGTGTGTGTGTGTGTGTGTGTGTGTGTGTGT
>JAPQLA010000002.1:25597429-25625538 GCA_029822935.1 Naso vlamingii | reverse complement strand
ACGCCAGTTCAGTTAACCTGCAGGAGTTTGCCTCTGATTGGACAGCTGTGTGTGTGTGTGTGTGTGTGTGTGTGTGTTGGGAGGTGCGGTCAGTGCAGCGTGTCTCCTCTCTCCCCTCAGGCCTGTTTGTTTTGGAAGCAGAACAAAGAGCTGCTGACTGACTGACACACACACACACACACACACACACACACACACACAAAAACACACACCCATACTCCTGGGATGTCCTGTCCAGCTTCCTGTCGCCTTGTACTCTCTTAACACACTGATGACATCACTCTCTCTGAGCCAATCAGCTGTCAGATCAGTTGATACAAAAACAACAGATAGCTGAAAAAAAATTCATTACTATTGTTGCCATGGCAACTGCTACTACTACAGTCAGAACTGCTACGAATGACTGTGCCACAGCAACTATTAGTACAACTACTGAGTGTACAAATGATACTACAATTGATACCACACATTACTTTACTGCCAATGTTATACAAATATTTATACAATACAGAAACACAAGAAGAGCAACATGTTTGTACAACTGCCATTGTTAATACTATTTTATAATAATATTTTAGAATGTATAATCTAATTTTAAATATTTTTTTGCTTGAATTAGTGGAGAAAAAACAGCACAGGAAGGAAAAGAATGGATCATGTTTCTTCTCCTTTCATCCCTCATTTCTTCTCTGCATCACTCATGAATCCTGGGATCAGAGGTCAAAGGTCAGCTGCTTCACAAACTCAAAGCTGCTTCATAACATAGTCATAATGTTTGCAGTGTTTACAGGCTCACAGGCTGATGTACAGAAGCTCAGAGGACTCACATGTGAAACTCATCAGTGTGACGTCACCACAGTTCTCGATCATCAACATGAAGCAGAGAAGACTGACAGACCAGCTCTCTGCAGGTTGATTGTACTTTTTACTCCATTAAAGGTAAATTACTGCTATTTTTCAGAGTAATAAAACACATAGAATAAACTTATAAAGTACAAGAGATTAAACCAGCCTTCCATCTTCCAGAATGAGACTGAATCTCAGTTTGGCTTTCAGCCGCTTTCGAGCTCTGAAGGAGAGGCTGAGGATGAAGAGCGACGCTGAGTTGGCCTGATTTCTGTTGGACAGGAAGTTACCACACACCGGTGGTTAGCTTGTGCTGGCTCACTAAACAATTAACTTCTCCATTAAAACAAAAGTAACATTTCTGCATAACTTGAGTACTTTGTCTTTTCTTCTTCTTTCCTTTGGTCCATTAATCACCTGATGACCCCTCAGATTTACCTGGTGACCCTTTAGTGAGGCCCGACCCCCAGGTTGGGAACCACTGGAATAAACTGGCTAACAGCAGATTATATCAAATTAAGGATAAATTCTCTGCTGATTGTAAAATCTAAGTACATCTGCTGATCATACTTTGTACTTTGACCTGTAACTGAGTATTTTTACATGGTTGAATCTGTACTTTTACTGCAGTAAATGATGTGAAAACTTGTTCCAGCTCTGAAGGAATGAAGCTGGTATTTAGGAGCACGACTGTGTGATGCAGGCAGGTTCCAGAGACGCGCCAGGCTGCCAGCGCTGCCTGTTGACAGTCAGAGCTGATGTGATTATGTTGCTGGAGGAGGCAGACTGGGCCTGAGTCCCAACAACACACTCAGCCTGCTGCTGGAAAAACCCTGCAGAAAATCAACCACCTCCAAGCAGCCCCCGATCCGAGAACGTCTGCAGCTTTTAACTGTTTCCAACTCAAACCAGCTGAGATTCAACCAGAACCGTAAAACAATTCATTTACATCTGACAGCAGCCTCTCACTTAAAGGAACAGTTCAACATGTTGGATGGATGGATCTCAGTGTCGGTTCAGTACAGAGCAGGAGGTTAGCTTAGCTTAGCACAAACACTGGAAGTGGGGGGAAACAGCTAGCCTGGCTCTGTCCAAAGACACAAACTAATCTTCTTCAGCTTCATCAGGTGTTCAGACTGACTGAACCTCTGGATTATCAGTTAAACACGAGTCAGATTTAGAGGTTTGATTCTGTTTCTCTTCCTGCCTTTGAGCAAGGCAGCTGACAGACGGCCACTCTCTGGGACGAGTCTGGTTGGACTGGTCAGAAGTCTGACTCAGCAGGGTGGAGCTGCAGCCTAAAAAAGGTTCACAATCACATTTTAAAGAGTGGAGATTGTGTTTGATCTGGATTTAGCTCCATCTGAACTCTCTGAGGTTTCCTCTGTGTGTGGTCGCACAAACTAAACGTCCCTGTGGCTTCAGGTTTCAGGTCCACATCCACTTCCTGTTTGGTCCTCAGACCACCACAGTCAGACTAGTTTTATTATATAACAAGAGGTTTCTACAAACTGGACTGTTCTTCTCTCATGTTTGTCAGATCTGGTTGTGATGATGGACTTCAGGTAAGAACAGGTGAGGTCACTGCTGTGTTTTAAGCTGTACAGGATTCAAACTGTGCTGTGACTGTTCCTCAAACCACCTGAAACTTCACACACGTGACCCCGTCACCAGGATACACTCGTGTGTTCTGTGTCGTGATCTTACTGATCGTCACTGTGATCTTTAAGGTCAATTCAGTTTGCAGAAGCTTCACTTTATTTCAAAAGCCAGAAAGACAAAAATGCAACAACCAAGAGTCTGAATTATGATGTGAACGACGCATTTTTAACAGCCGTATATTTTTGGGCAAATATCTTACTAATCAGTAACTTAAGCTGTCAGATGGAGTTTAGATGTATAAAAAGAAAACAGGGACGTAAAAGTACCTTAAATTTGTACTTAACTACATGTACTTAGATTCTACATGATGATTAAAAGTCAGGATGTAAATGAGTTTTCTTTTCTCCAGTGGTGTTTAAAGTGACATTTAGAGGATCAGAAAACCTTAAAATGACTGCAAACGTTCAAACATGAGAGGACGGAGAGAAAGAAAACGAGTGTGACAGACGGAGATAAAGTCAACAGAGAGTTTGAGTTACGACTTGTTGTTTTTCTGTCAGAACACACAGCGAGCAGCACACAGTCTCCATGGGAAATGAATCAGAGCTGTTACGCTCTCAGTGGAGGGTCTGCACGTCTCAACACGGCACAAACTAAGAATTATGGGTCGTTCCTGCTTCACCAGGACCAGCAGAGAGAGAGAGAAAGAGAGAGAGAAAGAGAGAGAGAGAGAGAGAGAGAGAGAGATGCTGATGCTGTCAAGGTTGCACGTTCAACTGCCGGTGAAACCAGAGCAAGGCAGGACAACTGCTGCAGACCTGAGCCCAAAGGAACAGCTGAGCATTGTGGGAAAAGTACTGATTTCAGGCTCAGGGGTGTTTATGTCTGCAAATCTTTGTGTTACGCTCAAAAAAAGATGTGGTTAGCGTAGCTTAGCATAAAGACTGGATGACTGGAGTTTTTACTGATTTCATTGTTTTATTTTATTTTCCTTTTAAGTTTTATTTTCAATTCATTCAGTTTTAGTTCTTAATTGTGAATTTTATTTATTTTCTTAATGGTTAATGGGGTTCGTTTCCTCCATGCTTGTGTTTACTCATTTAAAGTAATTAAAGATATTTTTAAGATATTTTTATTTCAGTTGGTTTTGAGGAGACACTGGATCTTTTCAGTTACTTTCATTTTTTTTCAAAAGTCTAGTTTTTAAATGGGAAAATTAAAATGTTTTTTTCTCACCTAGTTTTTGTTGTTAGTTTAGTTTTACCTCATTTTTCACGCAGCACAGATGCTGCTTCAGGTTCCTGCAGACAGTCGACGGTCACCAGCTGCTCAGTGACTTTTTCACTGATCTAACTGAAAGTCTCTGAAACCTGAATGAGAGCAGATTTTATAAATGCTGATCAAGTTTGAAGGTCATGTTTCCCCGTCTGTCTGTCTGTCTGTCTGTCTGTCTGTCTGTCTCTGCTGCACAGACGAGCTTCAGTCCAGGAATATGATGGTTAAATTTAATTAGAGACTTACGGTAACAAATACGGAAATAAAAAGCAGCTCTGATGTTTACTGACTGAAATCTTCTCTTTTATTCTCTGGAGGCACAGTGCCTTGCCCAGGGGCACTCTGACAGCTTTTTCTAATTAAAACTGACTGTTCTTGTTCATTTATAATTTTTTTTAGCCCACCATCCTTCCACAGAGCTTCATGTGTTGTATTTCCGTGTTGACGATGAACAGACTGTCTCTGTCACCAAATTACCAATCAGCCCTCTCCACCTTAATTCAATTCATTAGAGTCGAGCTCTCGTCTCGGTGAGACCTGATCTGATTGGCCGGTTAGAAACTGGAATGTTTTAACGAGATGAGCTGAGAGCAGCAAATTAAAAACAGTGTGATGTTGAGTTTGTGTCTCAGTAAACTTTGAACAGGAAGATGATCATGCAGCATGGAGGTGAAATCGGTCTCTAGCTGCTCTGCTCATCCAACACACATCTAAAGACAATAACTGCACTGCAGCTGTAATGTCAGATGTAGTTATGCAGATCATCACTGTAATAATAAATGAAAGATTATTTGTTGTTTAAAGGAGCTTTTTACAAAATCGATTCACCGCTAGTGGTCGCACTTACGTATCAGCTTCACACCAAAACAAACCTGCATGTCAGCCACACCCCCAATTTCCCCTGGCACTCCACTCGCCCCGCCCCCTGTTCTCAGCAGCTCTCTGCTCATTAGAGGAAAGAGGCTCGCTAGTGGTTAACGTTAGCTCGGCTGTCTACCACATCTACTCGATGATAATTTAATGTTATCTAAAGCCAAAAAAAAGTCTAATTGTCTCTTTCTACAAAGCATGGCGAGTTGGAATCTCAATCACAACAGAAAATCACAACATTTGTGATATTATTGAACAGTTTGTGACGTCAACCAAGCTAATTGTTCGTGTTACCTCTGGCCTCTGTAGCCTCCTCGGGCAGCAAGAGAGGCCAGGGCGTTGCTAGCAGTTAGCGTTAACTCGTTTGTCCCCCGTATCTACTCGGTGACAATGTGATGTTATTTCAGGCGACAAAACGTCTGGCTGTCTGCTTTAATGATGCATGGTGGGTCAGAATCTCAACCACAACACAATGAAAGAGCATCTAGGTGATTTTTGAACAGCATATGATGTTTGCCTTCCCTCTCCTCTGTCTGTAACGTTTGCCGTTAAATATAAAAATATGCCTGGCTGCTCCTTACTCGCTGTGGCATTTTATGAAGGGGGTGGGGCCAACAGAGGGAGTGTGACGTCGCTCTCCATTCTAGACGTCAATACACCACAGGTTCTTCACGGCAAAATATGTTTTTCCTGAATTCTAAAAAGGCTAAACTTTGTATCTCCAAACTTTATCTGCATCTATCTTTGTAGCTCCGTTAACATTCTGTCTTTAGGAGGCGCTGCTGAGCAGAGCTCAGGGTGGTTCACTGTTATCCTCATCTCTTTCTAATCGTCTGGTTGGCTGTTAAAGCCGTGGAGATTTTGTTGGACTGCAGCAGCTCAGAGAGCCGCACATGAAGAGGAGGAGGAGGAGGAGGAGGAGGAGGCTTCACTAAACATAGAACAAGTGTTCTCCGCCAACACCAAGAACCAAATCCAGTGATTTCCACCAATCTGCTCACTACACAGACTACACCTCCGGCTACTGCTGTGTTCCTCCCTCCATCCGCGGCTCTGCGGGGTCAGCTTTCACAGGAACATCTCTCCTGTCAATGAATATTAAAACAGCAGCTGCGTGGGAGGAGAGGTGAGCGGGGTGACTGCCGAGAGGATTCATTCACATCGGCCAGCCTCCATTTTTACTTCTCCGGCAATTAAAATTCATCCTTCAAATGGCTGGAAAATGGAGATGACGGTGAGGTCAGGAGTGAAAGGAGAGGAGCTTTTAAATGCATCTTTAATTTTAATGTCTGCTGATGCAGATTAATGTGTCTGAAGTGCAGAGGATAATGTATGTGGAAGTGTAGTTCTGTGGAAAACCAGCAGAGGATTAACGATTCAAATCACGCTGACCTTTCACACTAATCACCACGTTTCATTTCAATCAACAGCAACGATAACAAAACTCAACAATTCAGGAGTCAAAATCAATGACAACTTTTATGTAAGATAATCAATAATCAATGATTTGCTTGTGTAACGCTGAAGCAAGTTGGAAGCTGCAGATAAAATATGAATGACATGAACGTCTGAGTCCAGGAGGTCGACATTTCTCCTTTTTAAGCAAAGCAGGGCCCCATCGATACGGGATTGTTGGGGCCGATGCTGATATCAATGATTGAGAGCGAGAAAATTCCAATTCCGATATATCAGCTGATATTGCACATGTATAATATCATCTAAATGTGGTTATCAAGGACTTGTGACAAAGACATATAATGGAGGCAGGAAATCTTACATCTTAACAAAGTTTATTCCAAACTTCAGCGCAGTGAAGAGTAACACTTCACTTTTTAGTTATAAATAACAAGCTGCAAAGTACATAATTACACCATTTTAAATCACTAGTCCAAGGATTTTTTCCATCCTAAAAAGAGTTTTAATATCGGTGCATATTGGTGAACCACACGCCAATACTGTTGGATCAGCGATATCAGCCAACCGAATATTCGTCAGGCCCTAGAGTAAGTCAAGTCAAGTCAATTTTCTTTATATAGCGTCAAATCACAACAAAGTTGTCTCAAGACGCTTTACATATAGAGCAGGTCTGGACCACACTACAATTAAAATTTATTAAGTTTTTTGGACCCAACAACTGAAAGCAATTCCCCCGTGAGCAAGCACTCGGCGACAGTGGCGAGGAAAAACGTCCGTTTAACCAGCAGACACCTCGGTACAGATCCGAGACTCAAGGTGGGCGGTGATCTGACAGCATCAGTTGGGTTAAGCCAAAGTAAAGCAAAGCAAAGTACTGATTAAACCAACCAATCAGTGAACAGATCAATCATCCTGCTGTTTGTTAGTTTTTCTGAAGAGCAAAGGCTCTTAAAGATGAAGATGAAGATTAAAATATTTCACATTATTTCCACCTCACAGCTGCTTTCTGTCTTGTCATTCGGTTTGTTTCCTTCACACAGTGGAGGGAGTCTCTCTGCAGCTGAAGTCTGAAATCCTCCAGAGAGGACAGAGTTTGTCCTGCAGCGAAGCAGCGAGTCTTTAACTGACTGCAGAGCTCAGAAGGAGACAGAAAACAGACACTCTGCGCTGCTAAGTGGGACATTTTTCTGACAGCAGTCTCTACAGCTTTCTGCCAAATGAACTGAGGCTTCTGACACAAACGAGACGAGTTTACAGCTTCAGACCAGAGACTGTCTGTGTGTGTGTGTGTGTGTGTGTGTGTGTGTGTGTGTGTGCGTGTGTGTGTGTGTGTGTCCTGCAGGACAGAGCGACTGTAACTGATCCTGTTTCCACGCCTCTCTGCTGTTTATCTGACCTGCCTGCGAACAGAAACCTGGAAATGAACAGATTGTGTTTGCTGTGTTATGAAATCAAAACAACGTGCAGCTTATTTTCGGCTCCAGATAACAATAATAACACGGAGCCGCGGGCAGCAGAGAGAGCACATATGGAGGTGTGACCGAGTTTTATAAGCAGCAGAAAATATGTATGAGAAATATCCATCAGATACCTGCTGCTTATGATTTAGATTATTATTATTATCATTATTATTATTATGGAGTCACTGCTGCAGGTGGGAGCTGTGTGTGTGTGCTGAGGATGCAGTACATTTACTCAAATACTGAAATAATTTATAAAATAATTCTTCTCATGCCACTACATTTATCAAACAGCTTCAGTTCATTTAGAAACATAAAAATGCACCAAAGCAGCTGGAACGATGAGTCAGTGAGTCGGCGACTGAAGGATTTGCATGTATTTGTAATTATGTTGAGCTGCTGGTTGGACTAAACAAACATTGTGACGATGTTTTTCGTTATTTTCAGATTTAATTTTAGACAAACTGACCTGGAGGGCGCTGCTGAGGAGACTGGACAGTGTGAGAGGTGAAGGTGACAGAAACCAAAGACAGAGCTTCAATCTGCTTCTTTCTTTCTGTTTCCAAAGAACTATCAAGAGCCTGCAGTGACTTTAAACATGAATAAGGCAATTTTCTCCTCGTCTCTGCAAAAAGAAACACTAGAAAGCAGCCAAAGAGCCGAAAGCGATTTTAAAACATTCATGCAGCCATTTTCTCTCAGCAGAGGAAGCAGCAGCTCTCCATGACTCCACACTGTCTTTCTCGTCTCTCTTTCATCTCTTTTCTGTTTTCGATTCCTTTTTTTCATTCTTCCATCAGGAGAAGCAGAAGAAAACATTTCTTTCATTTCTTCTCTGACTGCAGCCCAGAATCTTTCCCCTCAGAATCAACCAGCCACACCCCTCCATCCTTCTGTTCCTACCTTCTTCAGCTGTCCGCTGCGGGTTCCCACAAACACCACCGTGTGTTCTCCGTAGGTGTACGCAGCCACGGCGCCCATGCCCTCCGTCCGGTCCTCGTACAGCGGGTTCCCCTCGATGACCCGCAGGCCTCCGAGCGGCTGGTTTAACACCAGACCGCAGAAATCATCTCCGATCTGCTTTGGCTGCAGAAAAGAGAGAAAGGAGAGATCATTAAAACTAAGCTCCTTTTTCTAACCACGACTACTAAACACCTTCTTCGACAGAGTTAGAGAAACTCTGCCTGAGAATGAGAGAAAGAAAAAGTTTATTTTGTTGTTGTTTGTTGTTTTGTTATTTTGTTTGTTTAGTTTTGTTTGAAAGTAACGCTCCCCAACACTGGTGTCCGCCAAGTTAAAAACATTTCAACTGGAGCAGAACTTTTATCTGGAAGAAAGAAGGAAAATCTGCAGGAAAGCAGCGTGTGATGATCATGTGGTCTGCGTAGCTGTGAGCCGACGTCACATAGACGCTACTTTGGCTGTGTGTCACTAGCAAACGTTAGTTACACGAGAGAGGCCCAAATTCCTGCTGAAAATGCGACACTGATGTTTACTTCAGGTTCAGTATGAACACAAACCCGCTAACGTCAGTGACATCCTGTTTTTAACGTCTCCCGAAGCAGAAATGCTGCTCTGATGCACGCAGACTGCAGTGACCCCACAGTGTTACATATCTGTGCTTCTGTGCTGAGGGAAGAGCAGGGTTAAAACACACACACACACACACACACACACACACACAGAGGTTAGCTAACACCCTATCATTTGCGGGTTAAGGCCTTGATGCATCACAGCAACAAAACAGGCAGAAAATGTCAAACACAGAAATGTTGGTTAAAGTGCACTCAGACCAGCTCTCTGCGTGAAGGTCTTCAGATTTGTCCAGATCACAAACTGCAGCATCTGAGGCCACGTTTAGATGAGAGCAGTCCTACTAAAAACGACAGTGTAAGTTTGTAGTGACATACCTTTGGAGCTGCCATAGTTGTTTACTTCCTGTTGCTGCTAAGCCCTAAGCAGCCACAAATTAAAGAAATTCAGCCGTAGTTTGACTTCTAAAATTATTCTACGAACACTCAAATTCACCTCAACAGACTATCGTCACATTCAACTGGAGTGTTTAATCAGAGTTAGGTAGTGGCTAGAGAGAAATGCATTGACTTGTGTTAGCATTAGCATTAGCATAGTCCTCACTTTTCACAGCTTTGTGGTTTGCCCGTTTACACAGCCAGAAAGATGGTTGCGTTTTTAAAAGATAACACTCTGGAACTCGGTTCCATCACGCCGTTATCATGTAAAAGAAAGGCTGGACTTCAAAAGAAGTGTTTTGTTTGATGCAAAAACTTGAGCTGTGTAAACTGCCCATGAGAGCAGCAATGACTCACAAAAAGATGACAGGAATGTAATTAGCCTCAAGAGATCAAACTAAGACCCCGTTCACACAGTGCAAGTTTTTCGCATCAAAGGAAACATTTTCGTTGTGGTTCGGCTTTTCTTTTACATCACAACGGCGTGTTGGCTTTTGAAACCGGGTTCCAGAGCACGATCTTTTTAAACCACAACCTTCTTTCCGTCTATTGAGGCGAATTTGAGTGTTTGTAGAATAATTTTAGAAGTCAAACTAAAATGAAAATGAATTTCATTAATTTGTGGCTCCTTAGGACTTAGCAGCAACAGGAAGTAAAAAATTTCAGCAGCTCCGATGGTATGTCACTGCAAAGTTGCCCTGCCGACCGCCGGCCTGGCATGCATACTACAGCACTTTTGGTTGTTCACGTAAATGGGGATTTTTTTAAAAACACAAAGGAAAGACCTGTCTGTTTTTAGTAAGGCTGCTCTCGTCCAAACGTGGCTGAGCCCTTCAGATGCCCAACAGAAAGAAAGTTTCAATGAAGTCCACTTATGATCGAAAATTAAACCAGATTTTGTTCTTTTGAGTGCAAGACTCGTTCACACTGAGGATTATCTCTGTTTCCCTCTCCTTCAGTTCTCAGTTCAGGTGTCCTTTAACATTGGACACCTGATGTGATGTCTGTATTTCCATAAATGTTGAATAAATCTACTTCTGCAACCTGAAACAACGGTTGCAGATACTAAACAGTGACACACTTAATTTACAGATAATCACATGAGTTTATTTAATTATCCACTTGATGAGTTTGTGTTATTGATCTGGTCTGAGTGAATGAATGGAGAATGTGACTCCTGCAGCGATCTTCCACGGAGACGACGTCTCACTCTGTTTGCTGTGACTGCTCAGTGTTCCACCTGCCTGACGGCAACTTACTCGCAGAGTCAACGTTTATTAGTGACGGCTGGTTTGAGCTGCAGCTGCAGACGTTTGTCACCATCAGCAGTGAAAAGTATCGGTCAAACATGAGAAGTTGCTCCTGGATGTTTTTCACACTGAGCTTTGCTTTGTGAATTTGAGAAATAACAGATTTATTTGTCAAAAGTCAGAGTTTCACTCTCATATACAGTGAAATGCTGCCCGCCATTATGGAGAGCAGCATGGCGGCAAAACACAGTACGTTCAGTCAAAAAACAGCAGATACGACTGATTTTAGTCAACGCTTATCATAAAAAATGTTTCTGGATCGGCTTAAAACGAAACTGATGATCAGTTCAAGGCTTCTTTACTTGTTACCGGTGTGAATGTATTGTTTTGTTTGTAGGAGAGACAGCTGCTGACCGAGCTGCCAGAATTACTGCTGGTATCGGACATTTCAGCAAACAAAGAGATTCTAAGGCTTCACATTTATTTACTGGTTTACTGGTTATTGTCAGAATCAAAAACTGATCATGTTTTGGCCTACAATATCTGTTTTCTTTGCTACAAACACTGCAAAATGTTCCCATGTCTCCATAAAAACGCGGAAACACAGAAAACACCCAAAACTCAAGACAGGATGTGACGCAGCTGAGCTGTAATAAAGACAATGCATCGAGGGTCCTCACAAGTCTGAAAGTACAAATGTGTGTGTACGGCAGAGAGCTCATCATTAACCATGAAGGAAGATCCCAAAGGTAACACACATAACACACACACACACACACACACAGGACAGATTGTTACATGTTGTGCAGACAGGCAGCCTGCTGGTGATACTCAATGAAGAACAAGAGTGAACGCACACACAAACACACACATATACACACACAAACACAAACAAGAAAAAGGGACATTGTCATAAATCAACATGCATGCATGAACACACACACACACACACACACACACACACACACACACAAACACTCCCCGCTGTTCATGATAAAAGAAGAAGGTCAGAGCCTGAAGACTGGCCCCACCTCCTCTGTCTTTGCCCTCAAAACACACACACTCCCTCACACACACACACACACACACACACACAGTAACATGGTTCATTAGCTTCTTTTTCATCACTTTCATCAGTGTGTGGCTGGTTGGCTGTGATTGGTTGTTAGTTAGTTAGTTGGTTAGTTGGTCAGTTCCCCCCCAGTCCCCCCTTTTTTTCCTTCCATCCCATTTCCAAATCCAAGCCCGGACCCCACTCTCATATCCTGGCGGGTTTCCCTGCTTGGTTGCCATGGTTACCACTGCAGGCAATTACCGCCATGAATAAGAACATCATCGAACCCCCGACCTGAAATAACCTCACTGCAGACAGACTGAGAGAGAGAGAGAGAGAGAGAGAGAGAGGGAGAGAGGGAGGGCTGGTTACAGCGACTCTACCCAACCAGAGTCTGAGTGCTGCTGCGGGTTCAAAGCTGAGAAACTGAGAAACCCCTGAAGCAAGGCAGCGTCACTGACAGCATGAAGACAGCCTGAAACTTTTCTCTGTCTTTCTCTTCTTGGTTTGATTTTTGTTCATCATCTTTCATGCAAATGAAGAATATTTGGGTTCAAAGTTCAGAGAAAGAAGCTGGTGTTCTTCACAGAGACGGTGTGTGTGTGTGTGTGTGTGTGTGTGTGTGTGTGTGTTGCAGCCTGAGGGCAGCCTGTAGCCAGGTGATATCCAGTGTCCTCGGAGGGACAGAAAAAGAAAGAGAAAGAAACTGATGAGATTTCACTTCATTTTAAACGCTGCTGGTTTGCATTTTCCTGATGAACCTGCAGCTCTGGAACAATAATTACTGATTCACTATTAACTTCACTCAGGCTCCAGCTGCCATGTTTGTATTGATGGTCGCCATGTTTGCAGATGTTGTGCTCATCTATCAAGGAGTGAGATGAAGAAAAAAAACTGTTCACACGTTCATAAGAGACTGTGATTCACAAACACTCGCTGATCAAACCGACTCTGGTGTCTCTAAAGTTTATCAGTCGTCCCTCTTGAGTTTAAAATGTTGATCATCTAACAGAGGGATTTTTTTACCGTGTGGATGCAGGGCAGCTCCTTGTTGAGTAACCATGGTAACGAGAGCCGTCCCTCCCCACGGTAACAGGAGCGGATCCTCTCTCTCATGGCCAGGTTGATGTTATGGAGGGTGAACAGACACAGGACCGTTTCTCTGGGAGGGTTTGAGCGATTCTTCTGACCCTGAAAACACAAAAAACAAAACCGGATTCAAACCCTAAAGAAGCCGAGAAAATCCTGCAGCAAGGCACTGAAACAATGAAGAACTACAACAACATGTCTGAACAACAATATCAGCTTCTAGGCAAATGAGAGACAAATCAATAATGCTACAGCAAAAGACGACTGACATGAAAAATAAATACAAAGGCTTAGAGAGGACAAACAATTAACTAAAATAAATAAACAATATAAAGAAGGAATTACAGAAGGAAAAAGGAGAGGATAGAAGCATATAAGGAAAGAGAGAGACAGGAAAAACACAAAGACGGAGGAAAAAAAGAAATAAACAGACTGCAAAAGAACTGACATAAAGAAAAGAGAGCAATCCAGTAAAAACATAAAAGAAACAGAACAATGGAGGATAGAAAGACAAAGACAGATTAAAAAAATATTATCTAAAATAAACACAAGAAAAAAATATTAGTAAGGAAAAATAGAGAAAAAAGAAAGAAAAACAATGACACAGTAGCTGGGTTTCCGTCACCCTGTTTTTATGCATATTTTGAAGTATCACATTGGAAAAGAGTGATGGAAACTCCAAAATTTAAAAAGAAAAAAAATTAAATTAAAAAAAATCCTCCGATTCATGGAAAAAAAAAACTACTTAAGGTGGTTTTTGACTTACGCGAAAAAGTCTTTCTGGTTTCGCCATAACGTACAGCAACATGGCTGCTAGCAACAACAACGACAGATACGTGTGGACCGATGAGGACACCAAAAACTAAAAGTAATTCCTGCAGACCTCTTTCCACTGCCAAATTGCACATTGCCAGGCGACTACTTGTTTTTTTTCCGGTTTGTCACCTCTACTTTGTCTACATTTTATTACAGCCATGTTATACTGATTCCTAACTAGACGCATCAGGAGTGAGCGAGCGAGCAGCTGATCACTATCAGAGAAAACAACCGCAGCAATGCGTCTCTTGCTGGAAGTATGGCCTTGTCTTGGCTCTATGTGAACGAGGTTTTGAGCACTTGGACCATCTCCACTCTATTTCGATTGATCAAAATTGATGGTGACGTCCTTCTGTTTCCACCCTCTACTTCAACATACAATCAACATGGGCGACGAGAGACTCATACAAGAGGTTGAGAGATTGAGGATATTTTGCATGATCCAGGACACCCCTTCTTTTAATTGATAACTTAGATATGTACTCATTTTGAAAAAAATCTCAGCCACTCCCTCTGCTGCGACATCACTTGCAGTAAGTCTCAGCAGTGTATCACGCTCCATCAGCTAGAGGTGGCTTGCGTCGCCTCTAGTTAGGAGTTGGTATTATGATGCGTTGGCTTTTTCCACCATCTTCCAACAAAACTAGTGAAATTTATCTGCTCCAACCACTGATGAAAACGCACCTAATTCGCATTTCTTTTTTTTTTCTTTTTTTGAGAACTTTCAAAAGATTCGCTTCACATTGAGACAGAAACCCAACTAGTGAGACAACACAGGAAAAGACAAAGAAGCTGAAAGAAAAAAGACAAAAAAGAAACAAAGTAAGACAGGAAAAGAGAGATAAGATTAAAGGTATCCATTCAGGACAGTTGATGGTGTAGACAAATCACCTGTGAGAAGACAACAAAGAGGACGTCGTCATCTTCAGACAGGCCGAGCGCCTGGGCCAGCCGTCGCCCTGGTTTCTGTTTGTAGGCGGCCTGAACCAGTCGGTACTCTACGCCATCTTTGGTGCAGCCCAGGGGAAACTCCACGTACGAGTAAAACTCTGTATCATTGGAGCACATCCTGACAATCTTAGATGTGAAAAACTTCTCTCCACCGGCGTCCATCTGCGTCAGCTGTGTGTCCAGTTGCAGAGTCAGGAAGTAGACGTAGGTGCGGCTGGAGAAGCCATAGACGTAGTAGATGTCAAAGGCCGGGTACAGGGACAGCGTGTCTGATGGGATCTTGATCTGCGAGGAGACAAACTCGTCCTGGTAGACCAGCGAGAACATGTTGACGCTCTCCTCGTCCGCCACCAGCTTCCTGCTGGACAGCGTGGGGAAATACTCCGACTTTCCATCAATGGCAGCGCCGATGAACAGGCGACTGCCGCCCTTCACTGGCTTCTTCCTCTTCGGGTCAGCCGTCCAATCATCCTCACCAACAACCACACCTGGAGAAGAGGAGAAAGAACAAAGTCATGACACCTGGTAACAGATGATTTCAGTTCTTACAGCTGTGCTTCCTACCAGCAGATGATTAACAGGTGTCTTCAGTCAGACATCATCATGAACACGCCCTCAATCTGAATGACAATCCAAATAAAGTTTTTTTGTACTGCAGGCCTTTATAGAAACATAACTTCATGTGTGGCTGCTGTCTGTTTCTGCATTTTCTCTTTCCACTGTTTACACATTGAGGGATGAGTGAGACGAAGTATGTGTTCCCTGATCACGCAACTGCTTAATCAATCTGCATCCTGTTGAAACATTTCACACTGAGCAGTGAGGCTGAATTCCCATTCGGTCTCACTGTCATATCTCATCAGAGCCCTACATACTATGTTTTTTGGTTTGGCTTTTATCTGAATGACTACTGACATGAAATTGTTTATTTTCCTACATATTTTCTCTGCCTATATTTTTGACATTAAGAGACTGAAAGCACTATACCAGGTTGGCTGTCCCGGCCAACTCAACAAAAACCCAAACATCATGTCCAAATTATCATCCAAACTCAGTCCAACCTGTCCAGACTCAACATCCCAGTTTGAAAAAAACAGCAGAAAACACAAGAAGGATTTTACCACAAACTTACACAGTTGTCAGTTCAGATAAATGAAAAGCCACAGATTAAAGATTGTCCCATGGAGGCTGCTCTGGAACTATTATCTAATTTAGAGACAAACCTTTTTTTCTTTTTGTTATTTGCCTCCCTCTCGAGTTCCAGACAAGACAATAGATCCCATTCTTTGGACTGTGCGTGCAGTAATAAGGAAGAGACGAGCAGAGCTTGCCCACCGCTAATTAGCTTAGCTCAAATACTAGCAGTCAATGGGAAGTGCTAGCCTGCATCCAACTAAAGTCATCAGATAAACTTTCCAACAACTCTAAACGGTCCTGTGTGCTTGTTGTCACTTGTTTATTTACCACGTTATGTTATTTTTAGACTTAGCTTAGCACTTTATGTAATTTTAGAATCAAATAAGTATGGAAAAAAAATGTAGCAAATAGCAGCAGAAGCAGCAGCAGAAGAAGAAAATAAGTACTACATTAAGTGCTAATCTGACTCTAAAAATAACAGATAAGTAGTAGTAAATAAGTCACAACAAGCACACAGGACCGTTAAGAACTGTTGGAAAGATTATCTGATGACTTTAAGTGGACACATGCTAGCACTTCCCATTGACTACCAGTATTCGAGCTAAGCTAATTAGCGGTGGGCGAGTTCTGCCCGTCTCTTCCTTGTCACTGCATGCACAGTCAAAAGAATGGGATCTATCTTCTTGTCTGGAACTTTAGAGAGAGGCAAATCACAAAATGAAAAAAGTTGATGTATCCCTTTAAATAGAGGAATTTATCACATATTTATCTAATAGATCACACTACTGTAAGTGACATCTGATCAGAGAAAATCATTCCAGTGTGTTGTGTCAGCCCACACACTGCCAAATCTGTTGGAGAGATATCTGCTACGAGATGTGTTGACAAAGTTCGGTTGTCAGTCATCTGTTCTTTTGTCACGACAGTCTTCATTCAGTTTTTTGTTCAAACTAAAAGCTACAGCAGCTGATTTGAATAAAAACCTGCAAAACATTTTGACACCCTGACACATGATTGACACTTGCAGGTTAAAAAGCTTTCCCAGCTTGACGAGAACAAAGTCCAGGGGAAACATTAGAGCTTTGTGTGTTTTCGCCTATTTGGTATCAAAATTACCAAAACTTTGACATGATATCAGCACAAAATCTGCTGAATGTCTTGGAATTTAAAACCTGCAGTGAAGCAGGAAGATCTAACACTACAACCGAGTATGTACACTGTGGAACCTTAATGGTGAAAACACGAATATTATTCTTTCAAAGATCCTTGACAGAAATAACTAAATAATAAATAAATAAAAAAATGACAATGTCAGCACAGTTTTGCAAGATAAATTATTAATCTACAAGAGAAAAGCAGTTGCTAATTTACAGAACAAATACTGAATTCTTTATGAAAGTGGCCTTTATTTATGTTATCAACTGAGTAAATTGGCCATAAAACAACACCAGCCAGTTTTGAGACTGTTTTCTTTCCTCTGAGCAGCGTTTGGGTTCAGTCAGAGTTTAGTAGAAGCTCTTATAAACTATCAGAGTAACAGGCTAGCTTAGCACAAAAACTTGAGGCAGGATAAATTGTTAACTTAACTCCACTGAAAATAAAGAAATACGTCTGGTTTACATGTTCTATCAAGTTAGCAAAGAAGCTAATCATCCATCCTGTTAAGCTAGTAAAAGCTAACGTACTCACAGCTAAACACACCATGGACCAAATTCAGTACCGATGGCTCAGACTTTAAACTGAGGAAAGACAGTGACAAGCAACAAGAGTTCGACAAAAACGTCAGAAATATTGTTAATTTTTTCAATAAATCAAAATTTTGTCTGTAGCCTTATCACTTCTGCATTATAGGAGCGAAATATTAGCAGGCAGGAGAACTCTACTAGCCAATACAGAACAGTAAGCATATTTACTCTTGCATGCTAGCTGCACAGAACTGGGACTTATAATATTATGTTTATTGTTTGTAGTTAATCGGTGAGCCAGAAAATGTTTAGCTAAAGGTCTTAAAACAGCTAGCTTACCTGTTTCAAAAGAGACTGTCCCTTTGAAACAACTTGAAGTATGTCTGAATGTCTGAAAAGCTGTTTGTATTGAATCTGAAAAACTGAAAATCCATCTTCTGATGTGACTCTAAAGAGGGAAACCCAGAGTGAATGTCAGCTTGCTAACAGTTAGTTTTTGACGTTAACTTGGGTTGGTAGTTTGCTGGATGCTGGCTGTTGCTAGTCTGGAAGCTTTCAAACGTTTTTTTAAAAAGGGTCAGTCCCATACGTCCCTCTCTTTATTTTTTACCTGACCAGGTGAACCTGATCCCATCCCCTCCACCCAAGTTTACCTGCCATCCCATCAGCCTCTCTGGCTCCAGACAGGTAGTGTTCTTTGCGGTGATGTGGCTCCCCCAGTTTGAAGAGATCCTCCAGTCTGAGGAACTGACAGACACCCTGCCAGATCGACCCACATGCTACCAGTCTGTTCCCAGTATAATCCACCAGTAAGAGCTTGTTCACGTTATCTAGTGACTCCAATCTGAGGGTAGAGGAAGACAGACAGGAAGGGCATTAGACTGTCAGTAGAAAGACAGGTAACCAAGCAGACTGACAGCAAGAAGTTGGCAGGTGGGCACACAGACAGGTAAAGAAGGAGCACACCACAGAGATAGGTAAAATTTTGAGACAGGTGGTGAGACAAATGAAGACAGACAAGTGTGGTACACAGACAGACATGTGTATACAGACCGGTGAGCACAGGCCCTGACGCTGGGCGGAGGGTAACACTTGGCGTTGTCCTCCACAGGTCCGGTCATGTGACTCCTCAGCTCTGTCAGATTGGCCGACAGCTTCAGCACTCTGTTAACGGCGCCGACAAACACCTCACCTGTCCTCCGGTGGACGGTCAGGTGGGTGAGGGAGGTGTCGAATGCTCGGTACACCACCCTGCCTGATGCCTCGGAGGGAGAGGAAGGAACAGCAGGGGCAGAGAGGAGGGGGGAGGTGAGGAAGAGGAGGAGGAGGGAGAGGAGAAGGAAGAGGGCAAGAGAGGAGGAAGAGGAAGAGAGGAGCATGGTGGATAGAGAGAGGAGGAGAGGATGGAGGGATGGAGGAGGAAAGGGGGGAGAAGGAGGAGAGAAGAGCTGGCTGCAGGTCTGATGAAGAGTCAGCTTCAATGGGGCATGGCTGTGGATGGAGAGACAAAGAGCATGATAGTTTGAAATGTTTAAAGGTTTCACATATTCAATTACAGAAGCCTGTTGGGGTCACACCATGTTGACAAAACTATGTGGACATCTGTCAGCATTACTTCCACACTATAAATAAACCAAGCCCCGTAAATACCATAAGATGTAACAAAAGCTAATCGCTAACATGGCTAACATTATTCCTGGGAGAGTACAAAGCTAACGATGGTTAATGCAAGCAGATGGGAATGTTACAAAAGCTAAGTGCTAATCATGACTAAAATTATTCCAGGGGTAGAACAAAGCTAACGGCTAACTTCAGTTACTGCGAGTTGATGGGATGTGCTTATCACGGCTAAAATTATTACTGGGATAGTACAAAACCAATGGCTAACTACGCTTAATGCTAGATGATGGGATGGTAACAAAAGCTAAGTACTGATCATGGCTTAAATTTTTCCTTGGACAGTACAGAGTTAACAATTAATTATAGTTCATGATAGCTGATTGGAAGTGTTGATCATGACAAGAATAATTCCGGGGATAGTACAAAGTTAACATCTAAAAATGCTAGTTGATTGAATGGTGACAAAAGCTAAGTGCTAATCATGGAAAATGTTAGTCCTTTAGATAGTTTAAAAAATAATAATAATAACTCTAACTGAAGCTGAAATTACCTTATGAAATAACAGAATTAAATTGCTATAAATTAACTGAAAACAAACCAAGCACTGTAAACATGAGGTGTCACTGATTGGACACTTCTGATGATGTCATCCCGCATCATCAGCTCTACATGACCAACAGAGGAAAGTCTAATTGAGGTTATGGACAGCTGGTCAGACAAGCTGTCAGACAGGTGAGTCAGCAGAAAGACAGGTGAGAAGACAGACAGACAGACAGGTGAAGCAGTGAGCCATTACACAGATCAGAAGATCACTTTAGTTCATGATCCGTTCAGTGGATGAGACAAGCTGAGGAACATCAGGACCACACCGGAGTCAGACTCACAGCTTTCACAACCAACACAACAGAAGAGGGAAACGGTCATCAGTCTGTGGACACACCCGGACTTAAAGCTGCAAATCCTGACTTTACTCTGAGTTTACAGATATAGACGACTTCATTCTGAATTCGGTGTTTGTCAGGTTCTTCTGATCATTCACCTGCAGTCTGAGCACCTTTTAAAATCTGATGTTATTTACAAGAAGCTCTCTACACACAGGATTGTGTGTGTAGGAGAGAGTGGAGATTAGCCGGGTGTGTGTGGGTGTGTGTGTGTGCGTGTGTGAGAGAGAGACTGAGGCAGATAGAGTTATTGATCTGTTTCCGTCTGTCTTCTCACTGATTCTCTCATAAAACTTCAGCAGCTCCGGTAACACGGAGCTGGATGGAAACTTCACTCTCATCCTGGCAACCATTTCCACTTGGTTCATGTTTGACTGACAGCTCTGATTACACACACACACACACACACACACACACACCATCTATGTTTTTATTAAAACCCCTAAAAACCCCCTCAAATGTTACTCGACATTATTACCAGAAATCAGTTTAATCTCGATCTGCAGTTGTGTAGTGAGTGAGACAAAATGGAGGATTTTCTTCCTCCAGCAGGAGCACGTTTCTGGTCACTTGCAGCAGATTGTGCATTAACATGCCTCCTGCATTCTGTCTCAATGTAGGCGTTCCAGGGGGAATTGAACCATCAACTGCAGCAGCGTTTTATACAGTGCTTAAGGTTTTCAGCTCATTTTCTTTAATCAAAAGAGAGAAAATGAGAAACTACAAGATCTGTTTCTTATCTAAGAGAAGGATTATTTTTCTCTTCTGATTTTTATTCCTTGTCTCTGAAATATTTTGATATTTCTGACATTTGTTGAACATGATTTCTACCATTGTACCACCTATTTTTATTTGGAATCTGCATTCATGTACTGTTGCCACACTGTCATGTTCCCTCGTTGTCACACTCAGTTATTAACAAACAAATCTTTTCATCTCTACCATCCGTAACATATGACATGGACCCGGGGTATTTCCCACTTGGCATGAAAGAACTATTGAAGTGACAACAAACTGACGGTACAGTAAAATGACTGAAGGCTCCAACACCGACGGTTGCAGAGCAGTAAAATCCAAGTGACTAATAACAACTCAGCTCATTCAAAGTTAGTATCTGTTTTCATTTGTTAGGGTTTTGCTTTTATTGTGTACAGCACTCTGTGTAACTTTGTGTTTGTAAAGTCTAACTGACTGAGTGGTTGTGAAAAAACATGTAGCACAGCAAAAGTAGCCTAGCCAATTTATTCTATGTCTGCAAGGTTAGCAGAAAGGAAGCCATCTTTAGAGGAAAATTGTAAGAAAATAGGCTAGTAGCTCCTGAGATGGTAATATATATGCTAACTGCTAACCAAGGCTAACTTTTGCTCAAAAGATGTAGCAAAATAAAACTTCTAAGTAACCATGGCTAACATTATTCCTGCAATAGTACAAAGCTAACTGCAATCTAAGGCTAATGTTAGTTGATGGGATGGTAACAAAAGCCAAGTGCTAATCATGGGTAATGGTAGTGCCTTGGATAGTACAAGGCTAATTGCTAACTGAGGCTGATGTTAGCTTATGGAGCGGTGACAAAAGTTAATTGCTAACTAAGGATGAGTTTAGTTTTTGTGATAATAACAACAGTGGCTAACTGAAGCTAATATAAAGTTGAAGAACATCTTCTCCAGAGTCATGTTTCAAGTATTACTGTGCTCAGCAGAAAGTTTGGCCTAGCATGTGCTTAGCCTAGCTTAGCACAAAGAATGAAAGCAGAAGAAAACTTTATCGTATTTAATCACCATGTGCAAATGTAGCACTGCCGGCAAATCACATAAAACAACATGGTGCTGCTATCAGGGCTGCAGGAGAACATCTATAGTCAGAGCCTCTTCAGCACAAGGTGTGCTGCCTTAATATCTGAACTAAAGATGTTCACATACCAGTTTGTCCTTTCCCATATCAGAAGTAGTGCAACGGCAGCTTAAAGCAACACTATGTCACTTTGACTGCAGTGCGTCACTTCGAAAAACAAAACTTAACAATGCATGTTAATGCGTCGCACAAAACAGCAATTTTAGTACAATGGGGTCATATGGAGAAAACATCCTCTGGTTTTCCCTCCGATGTCCTACAACCACTCTGCATCGACTCTGTGATTCACAGAGGTTCCTGAAAGCAACATGTAGGCTGCCTGCAGACAGAAGCTGCAGCAGTGGGTCATTGTTGACAGCTCTGCGAAATAAAAAGCTGCAGACAGACAGAGCAGTCGTAGGACATCAGAGGGAAAACCAGAGGACATTTTCTCTGTAAAATATGACGTTTTAATAAAATTGCTGTTTTGTGCAACATATCGATGTGCATTGTTTAGTTTCCTTTTTTGAAGCTACAGATCGTGGTCAAAGTTACATAATGTTGCTTTAAAAACTAAAGTCTAGAAAGTAGTAAACTAGTTGACAGTGACAGTGCAGCACAACTTCCTTTATAATGTTTTAGAGCAGCAAAGAATTACTTGACTCACGTATGTACTGTCAGTCAGAGCAAACTGAGCGTAGCTGGGTACCATTAAGTGGCTATTAAAATACAAAGTATTGGATCAGTGCACAGACCAGCATACTCACCAATACTGATACCAGCATTACTGCAGTACTGAAGGCATTTTCTGATACTGATACTGGTATTGGAACAATTCTAATTTATACAGTAGTTTGCATTTCCTGTAGACACAGACACCCTTGATGTCTCCTCACAAACAAACTGTCCTGTCTTGTAATTATGGCGTCAGCATTTAATTGACATTCAGCAAACAGAACGTGGAGGTCTGGGCTTCATCTCTCAGCAGCTTCATTAAAACATCTGAAGAAGAAACTCTCTTAGACCTCGTGGCTTGATGAAACTCCACATTGTGACTGCAGTACTCAGATTAACCCTTCACTTCATCACAAGTCACAATTCCAGCAATGATTATGAGTAACAGTGATGAGACTATCTGCTGCAGTCAGTTCAGCTCTACTGTGCTGCTGAAACACTGCTTTCTGAAGGAAAGGATAATAAAGTTTTCAGTTTAGCAACAGGAGGGTACAGTAAGCCAAGTCCAACAATTAACCCTGTGACACACACACACACACACACACACTCAGGAACACAAAGAGGCAGTGAAAGATCAGCACATTAGTTAATTAGTCTGCTGAGCTGAGGGGAAGACCAGAGAGAGGAGAGGTCGACAGATGGACCACTGTGTGTGTGTGTGTGTGTGTGTGTGTGTGTGTGTGTGTGTGTGTGTGTGTGTGTGTGTGTGTGTGTGTATAGACAACAGACAACTGGGCAGACAGAGGAGACAGATAGAGTTTCTAACTGGACTATAATTTCACTGGAACATCCATCACCCTGTTGAAACACAGACTGTGTGTATGTGTGTATGTGTGTGCATGTATGTGCTAACCAGTGCTAACACTAAATCCTGGGATGCTAATGCTGTGTTCATGTTGTATTATTCAGACTAACTTTGAGCATTACAGTCAAAAAAACGTTTCTGTTGTCGCTGCTGTTCAGGTGAGCTGATGTTGAGTCGCACCAGTTTCCAACCTGGAAATACTGTTCACATCAACAACCTAAGTATACAAAATGTAATCACACCTGAGAAAGACTCTCAGAAAACTGAACTGAAACATAAAGATGGATGCCTGGTGTCACCCATGGATGTATTATAATACATCCATGGTGTCACCACCATCCATCATTCAATGCAGTGAAACACAAAAAAACACAGTAAATACATGCAAGTAAGAAGCAGAAAGCTGCTGACACATTAACAAAGACCAAAACCAGAGAAGCAACTTTCATAAACACATCTTCAGACCTTCTATCTTCAACAATATTAATAAGTCACGGACATAAACATTAACTGTAGAGCTTAAAAAAATCATTGTGTGAAGTAAATATTGACTAAATGATTCATCAAGTCTTTTGGCTTTTGAGACAAAGTGAATAAACTGAAACCAAACTAAACAGCCTGACAGTGTTTGCTCGCCTGTGCAGCAGATTATTTCAGGCTTTGGTTGAGTCACTTCATGGAAAATTAACTCCCTTAAATTATCATAATTTGTACAGTAATAAAGGACAAAAAACTCTTTCCACTGCAGCAAATTCATCCAATCATCAATATCTGATTCAGACTCAGAAATTTGCTTCATTTATGCTTTAACACAATATTTCTGACCCTTTAGTCAGTTTGGTAAAAATCACAGGGCACTTTTTTTTTTTACTTTGAGTACTTCTACTTTTAGTATTTAAGTTTTTATTTTCTTTTAAATAACTGTATATGTATATATATATATTTATTGATTGATATACTTTGAATAGTTTCACCTACAGTCCAAACTCCACGCAGCTGCTCCCCCTCCATCACCTCCATCTGCATCCGTCTCCCCCCTGTGACCCTCCTCACCCCTCCATCTCTGTGACTGAGGCTCTGTTTGAATCTCAGGCTCCAATAAACACACAACAAAGACACATTGTGCTGCAGCTTCCTGGCTGAAGAGGCTGCAGGGTGGTCTGATGGAGCGATGGAGGAGATAAGAGCTGAGAGCTGGACACAGACACAGCTGAAGGGGGACAGATAGACTGATGGAGACACACTGAGAGGTAACAGACCCAACAGCTGCTGAAACAATTTGTCGATTCATCAATCAATTGATTGATAGAAGAGTTATTTATTGAGCAAAAATGCTTTAATATGACAATTTTATTCTTCCCTGTATTTTACAGCACAATGATTTAAGGCTGTGCTACAAGACTGATACAGCAATATATCGGGATATTTATTTTCATGATATCTATATCATATCGTGACCAATGTATTGTGATACGTATCCTATTGTGAAGTTCTTGCAAAAACCCAACCTTAAAGTTCAGTAACACAAAAAAACACTTATGCAATTTATTTTCATACTTTCAATTTACGTGTCCACTGTTTCAGTGTGTCCTGTTCAAGTGCAAGAGTGCAATTAAGTGTCATTTTTCATTTTGATGATATGGCAGCTACATAAGAGTGTCTGGTAATTTTCCAGTGCCATTCAAATGAAGTGGAAAGAAAATTTTGAATTAAATTGTTTTGACTCAATTTGTCATTTAAATTATCAATATAAAGAAAAGTGATATGTGTGTATGTGTATAAAGACTACCCAGATCGTACACGGTAACTTGCATCTGGTTTAAATTTTATAGTGAGCCGTTTTGAATATCGCAACAGGCATCGCATCACAATCTATCATGATATTATCAAAGCGTGACGCATGAGTCATGATGATCGTGTCGTAAAGTTCTTGTCAATACCCAGCCCTACAATAAGTGATTATCTTCAGATTTGGAACTGTTGTTGGACTGAGGAAGGATTGTGAAGACAAAGATGGTGCTGTCAGCAGTCATGAGCCTGAAGGCAAAGCTTTGGATTTACCAGTCAGCCAAAAGCTTCAGAAGGTGACTGAAATGGTGTCTGGACTCAGAGCTAGAGATCAAATATTTCAGGTGGCTCAACATCTGATTGTGATCCTCCTGATTGCCGACCTTCTGAGGGTTTCTGGGCACGTTCAACTCGTAGGAGAGCCGAGCTGAAGTTAGAACATGCTGGCGAGATTAAACATCTCATCTGGTTTGAGTTCAGCTGGGAGGGATTTGTGGATCAATGGATGGAGATAAAGAGACTGATCAATAAAATAGTAACTGGATGATAACAGAAGAGTTTTTTTCTTTCTTTAACATTCACAGAGGCTCTGAAAAAAGCTCTGTACTCGCAAAACCAACATCCAGTGTAAAAAGAAGTTTATATCAGACGTGTTTCAGCTGCATCCTTCAGTCACATGCGTGACAAGATGAGAGATTATTCAGTTAGAATTTTATTCAGAGGATTTTCAGGACTTCGATCTGAGCCGACATGAAGGTGAACGTGAAAGTTACACAAAGAGGGAGTGAGCTGACCTTGAGAAGGGATTGCTCTGTCAAACTATGCTTATTTATTGAGTAATGTTGTTTACTAAGTATATATTTGGAAATCGTAAAATCAGTAATCCAGCTAAAATTATGATTAATGACACTGAAATACAAAAAATACATTAAAATAAATTTTGGGGTGTGATTATCGATGACAAATTAAGCTGGAAATCACATATAAATAATATTCAAACAAAAAAGTCTAAATCAGTTGCAATATCACATAAAACAAAAGATATCTTGAATAAAAAGTCACAGTTTATATAAATCACTTACTGTGTGGAGTTATGGGGCAGCACGTACAAAACAAACTTTAATGCAATTTCCATACTACAGAAAAAAGCAATAAGAATTTTAAATCTAGCAGAATATTACCAACCAACTAACCCTTCATTAAATTTAAGAGATAAATCTGTGGAATAGTCTTGATAATTAATTAAAAATGTGTCGTTCAATCTGTAAATTTGGGCAACACAATTTTGAAAAATATCTAATTGCAATTATTTGAAATGAAATTGAGATATGATTTGCGATATGAGATATTATATGCGATATTATTTTTACATCCTTATTCTCATTTTTATTAATTAAAAAATACTAAAATGGTTATGGTGTGATTATTGCAGGGGTCTCTACCTAACAAAGCTGTTTTCTTAATTCTGTACAATATGATGTGTGGGCCAGGAAAACTCTGAAGCACACACTATTTGAATTTAATATTTTTGACACACATTTTTTCTTTAACATAACTGTGCCTAGATGCAATTTGATAATTGCAGTGGGTCGTGTTGCAATTTCGACTAAATTTTGATAAACTGTGCAGCGCTACTGTAAACTGAAAAAAATATTTTTGGATTAGGTGTTTAATAAAAATGTAAACTTATTGTAACCAAAATGGTAATATTAGTTATGCCAGTTTCAGAACTTCTTGTTTTGTTCTGTTAATTATTGTTTTGCAAATACAGCCTTGTTCTGTAAAAGTATATAATGTAAAAAGGTTTGGCAACTATAAGCTACTGCTTACACCCAAACCCTCTCAGTAAATTCTCGTTTATTTTCTTGTTTTCTTTTTCTTTTACTACCATTTGTAACGCCAAACTGTTAAAATAAATTTTGATTTCATTTGATTTTGATTTTTATGTGATAAAAAAGGGCCTAACACATGCCTATGAGTTAATCACACACAAAATTAAATGTAAATTCAGATTTTTTCAACTGACATGAAATTTGTGAGCTGTAGAGTCCATTACTGTGGCTCTGTGAGCTTCAGCTAAAACAGATTCAAATATTTTGTTGTTTTATGTGATAGGCTTGTTCAATTCCACAAGATTTTTCCCGTCTAAACAGCGACAGTAAATCTGTCATGTTGGTGTAACGACGACTCCGAGCTGATTCAGTTTGACTGTTGTGTCGCTTCCTGTAATTACATAAACACAGTGAACTGTAAACCACTGTGTGCTTTAACACGTCCACTTTAATTTTACTGCATCTTCCTCTCAGCCGGCCTCTGTAATTACAAACCGCTGTAAACTGTCTGACTGTGCTGCAGCCACAGTGCTAACACGCTAACACACTAACACGCTAACACCCGGTGCTGTGAGTTCACTGTCCGTCTGTAAATCTGAGCTTCATCCTGCTGCTTCTCACTCTGGAGACACAGGAAGCTGCCAAGACTTCACCAAACCAAGGCGACTGATTCCAAACTGCTGCTCCCATCATGCTGACATCCTGTTCACTTCATATTCATTCCCTCAATTAACACAAGAAAAATGGGAGTTCAAAGAGGAGAGGTGGTCCATCTAATATATTAAAATTTAAAAAAAAAAAAAATTGAGAAGAATTTTTTATATTAACTTAAAAAATGTTACGAGGTCTTTTTTAAAGCACCATTCAAGTGTTTTTTGTCTTGTCACCATTATCTTTTCCCAATGTTGTTGTTCAAATGTGACCATGTGTTTACTTTCATAGATGTCAGGCTGCATTTTTAAAGCCCATTCACTGCCATTCATGTTGAAACAGAGTAAACAAAAACTAAAGGACACATGAAAGTTGCTAGGTAAAGTTAATTCACCCTTCTAAAGAGAACGTTTGCGTTTATTTGGTCAAAATAAATGCAGATGTGGGGGGGGGGGGGGGGGGCGGCAGCAGTGTAGACCAAAGTTA
>JAPQLA010000002.1:25552788-25564098 GCA_029822935.1 Naso vlamingii | reverse complement strand
ACCTTATTACCCATCTAGATCGCTGCGCTCCCAAAATGCAGCTTACTTGTAGTTCCTAGGATCTCCAAAATGAGTCTTGGGGGCGGAGCCTTCAGCTATCAGGCCCTGCTTCTCTGGTACCAGCTCCCAGTTCAGGTGCAGGAGGCAGACACCCTCTCTTTGTTTAAGAGTAGGCTTAAAATCTTCCTTTTTGGTAAAGCTTATAGTTAAGGCTGGCTCAGGCCGGCCCATCCCATGATGCACTGAGCTCCTCAGTTTCTCTCTTCCGACTCTAACTGCTGTCCCAGTGCATGTTACTAACTTCATACTTTCTTGTATGTATCATTTAAACCACATTAAAAAATAAATTATGGATGTTTAAACAGACAAGCAGTTTAATCCATGAAACGCTGTAAAGGCGCCACTTTGGGCGCTGGCTCATTGCGATGACATTTCTCACTATATTCAGAATTTTTCAATGGTTTGATGGAAAAAATAATCAGCAGATTCTGTCAGAATGAAAAGAATCATTGGCTGCAGTCCGATACAAAACAGCTCAAAATGAGCTCCAGCTCCAGAATCTAATCAGATCACAAAGTAGAACAGACACAGGGGACATTTGACTCACCGGAGGACTTTTACTCTGATTACTTTAACTACACTGAACTGATTAGACTCACGCACTTTTACTAAAGTAACACACGTGTTATTACTTTTACTATGAGATTACTTCCTTCACTGCAACAAAGAAGAAATATTTCTCTTTTCTTATTTTTTGTGAGTGATATGTAATTCTATCGTCTCATTGCTCAGGCTCTCGTTAACCAGCAATGAAGACGTAAAAGCAGCAGACTCACTGCTGACACATCGCTGAATCAGAGAAGTAAATAAACTAATTAAACTGAGAGTGCTGAAGTAACTGACTGGTATCATTAACAGCTGTTTGTTGTGATGAGCAGCTGTGAGTCTGCAGGTTAACGAGATGTTTTTAGAGCGAACCTACCTGTCAGTGTGTGTCCTCCATCAGTCCCACGTTAGTTCTGGCAGATTTCTTCCTGCTGTGGGTTTACACGCTCACTCTTTTGTCTCTCTGTGTTTGTTTCTACTGTCAAACCGTCTGCAGTCGTGAATTTACATACAGGAAGTCAGCTTTCGGGACCACTTCCTCTTTATTGCAAGTGCTCTCTGACAACTTCCTTCACCACTGATTACACATGCTGATTAGCTTCATAATCAAATGAGATGGAACTTTTCGTGTGTATTTACCTCAGACTGCAGGACTCTTTCAAACATCGAGGTGACCGCCGTGAAAATGAACTGATACTGATTCTGCACAGTAGAAAGAAGAAGTTCATGAAGTTTTATAATCAGTCTGTCAGCACGCTGGAGTTTTTGGATTTTCACACACACACATAGAGGATGTGTGTCATCCCTGTTCCCTGTTTTAAATCACAGGATGACATCACATAGGTGCATTCACAGACATCAGTGATGACATGATGAACATTTTGTTATAAGACTGATTATACCGAGTAAAAGTCCTGCATTCTAAACATGTGTGCTCACTAGTATACTGATAAAGTTAATTTGTAATAGACATATTCTCAGCACAGTGACGTGCACCGTGCTGTGAAGTCACATACTTTGGTTTGCACAGCAGAGGGCCTCTGTCTGCGGAGCTCCAGAACGATCTCCATGATGCTGAAGTCTGCTGCGATCTGCTGCATGAGAGACAAACAAAATGCCGTGAACAGCTGCCGGGGCTCAGAGACAAACCTGCAGCAGCTGCAGCTGAGAGATGAACGAGACGAACCTGCAGCTGCTGCAGCTGAGAGATGAACGAGACGAACCTGCAGCTGCTGCAGCTGAGAGACGAACCTGCAGCTGAATTTGTTTATTTGTTTGTTGCAAAGTTTTCTGAACTGCAGGTGATGAATCCAAACTATCAAAGTCTACTTATGAGTTTTCCCTCGTATGTTATTTTTGTTTTTAAATGGTTTAAGGCTGATGAAATAGGAATCAAATAAAAGCAATGATTCCACACACAAAATCCACACAAATAAGTTGTTTCTGGTTAAACAATGTTCAAGTTAAACTTCATAGCTGCACGAGTAGTAGTACTGAGTACTGCAGTATTTCTCTTTGTCTCCTGAACGCAGAGTTTAAAGTTATATTGTGGTCATGTGTTGTGTTAGCCCAGTTACCTTGGTAACCAGCAGGTCATGGATGTAGTCGAGAGCACAGATGACTCCTGTCCTCCCGCAGCCTGCACTGTAACACACACACACACACACACACACACACACACACACACACACAGGAACAGATGCAGTGTGCATGTTAACTGTGCCATCGTTAGCAGGTGTTACCTGCTGCATATTCACAGCCTCCTGCTTTCTGTGTGTGTGTGTGTGTGTGAGTTGCCATATGTGTGATATGGTCTGTTGAATGTTAATGACCATCTGACCTGCGATCTGTACTGCTGGCAAAAACAAGCATCAGTAATGATGTGGAATTAACAGCCGTTTAGAGGCGGATGGTGTGTGTTTCTGCGTGTGTGTGTTTGTGTGTGTGTGTACCTGCAGTGAATCAGCAGAGGCGAGGTGTGTGTTCCTTGGCTGTTTCTGGCTCTTTCTAGCAGGTCGAGGACTCCTGCAGCCTCATAGGGAACATCGTGGTCGGGCCATGACAAGAACTGATAGTGAGTCAGTGAGCGGCTGTCCTGGAGGAGGAGGAGAGGAGGAGGAGAGGAGGAAGCAGACTTTGTGTCTGTCACATAGATGACTTAAATAATGTTTTTTTTTCTTTAAAGTATGAATAAACCCTCACAGCTGTGACTGAAGAGCATCTTTCCTGAAATTAAAAAACTGCATCTGGAACGTTGGAAAATGTATCAATTCGGGCAGCCCTAGGAGGCGGACCTTAACTAAGAGCAGACCGGGAGAAGCGACCCTTTGCTAAGCTCCGCCCTCCCACACAAACAGGCCTATCAGAGCCTGGCTTCTGCTCAGACCAGGGTCTGACAACTTTATGGCTGTGCTCCATTAAAACTCATGCAATCTTTTCAAGTCTTCTTCATTTTCAGGCTGGTTCTGTGGGTTTCAAGCTCATCGTGGTTAAACTTTACTGTTTAACTTTTACAAGTAATGCTTGTTAATCGACAAGGTTCGAAAGAGATTTAGGTTCTTTACCTTTCCAAAATCAAATGCCGAAAGTGTAACGTTACGCTCTGGGCAAAACTGTTCAGGCGTCCTCATTCCCTGCTGAACCCCTCACAGTTTAACAAGCACAGCTAACATTACCTCTGCTTCAGTATGTGAGGATGTGTTCTGTTGTTCCTAGTGTTTGCCCTTCCCTGTTCCCTTCATGTTATGTGTCAGTCTGTTTTTTCCCTTGTCTGTCTGGGGCTGGGCGTGGCTACCTCTCTCTCCTCAGTCTCCTGCCTGCTCTACCCCTGCTTCCCTGCACACCTGTTTTGAATCCAGTTCATCAACCACCCAGTTCTGCAGCATTTAAGTCTGGCTCTCCTCACCACAAGTCACCAGTTCGTTTTGCCTTTCACTACGCCACGTCCAGCTTCTGCCACTTTCTCAGCCTCAGTTCCAAGCTCTCAGTTTTTTGCATTGTTTTTTCAATAAACTGTTATTTTTACCTGTCACCCTAGCCTTGCCTGCTGGTCTGCATTTTGAGTCTGTTCACTCTTAAGCTAAGCTTAACACAGTAACCCGAAAATAAACACTGAGGCCATGTTACGTTATTATTAGTGGATATTAGTTGCTTAATATGAGTTACCTGTAGCTATTAAGAGCCCTAGCAAGCTTAGCCAGCTAAGCTAAAGTCTACGGCTGCAGTCTGGAAACAGCAGCTCTCCAGTCTGCAGCGTTTAACCCAAACTCAAACCTGACCAAAAAGTCCAACTTTACTTTTAACGTTAATGTACAAAGAGACGTGTCCTCTGCTTGTCCTAAATGGGTCCCAAATCACTATGAGAGTCCTTGTTTGTTTTATGAACGAGGTGAAACAAGCTCAAGCAGCTGCACTGTGATCTGTAGCTTTAGCATGTATCTTTATATCCATAACTCTAACCTGTTTTCACCGCTGAGTCACTTTGACTTCTGTATTTATCATTCAAAGGCTTATTGCAGACCTTCTGTCTGCCTCTGTCTGAAATCACAGTTTTGTTTTTCCAAAAATTACACAATATGTCTCAAGGGAGTGCAGTCAGTGACAGTGTGAGCTCTATGTTAGCTCTGAAAATTTGTTTGCGATAGCAGGGTTTCAACCAGCAGAGGGCAGTTGCTATGCACATTCATAATGGAAGATGTAAAATTCATTTAATTGGCATAAAAAAGTAAAGAATTAGACCTGAATCAATCAAAAACACCCCTAAATACTTACTGGCATTGGTTTTTAGCTGAAAAAAGTGGCTTAGGGGTTTAGTTACACTTTAAGATATTTAGTAAATTAAATGTTTCAGAGGAAAACAGGTGCTGATGACACGTTGTTGGTCCTGCTATCAAAACCATCAGACCAAAGAAACTGCAGCTGCTGGCAGAATGAAAACAGACTGAGACATCAAACAAAGTGACTGCAGCATGAAACTAATGAAAATCAGAAATCATCAGATTTTACATGCTAAAATCAGTCAAAATACTGCTTCAGTTATTCAGCAAAAACACAGAAAGCAAAGAAACTTTTGGTCTGTGTGAAAACACTGAAGGGAAGTGCAGGTAGCCCAGATCTGAGGGAAGTTTATCACCTCAGAAAATGTCACTTTGACTTTCAGAAGATTAAAGGTCGTTATGTTACAATCTGCTGAGGGCTGATGCAAAAATTCTGTGTGAAGCTCTAATCTAATCTAATCTGTGCAGCCCGTACCTGCCCATACGTGACAGTCAGACTTCTAACCACCAGGTCTTCATTAGGACGTGTCTCCCCCTGCTGGAGACACACAGGAACAACATGTTTCAGATACATGGAGCATGTATGTAACAAGTGTCCAGGCGTTCTGATCACTTAAGACTTTTACTCCATTACATTTGACAGCTGTAGTTACTTTTCAGATTCTGTGTGTAATAATTCAAAAAATCATCGTAATCCTCTAAAGTGTGACATGTTGATAAAGAATAAAGTGTGTGTTTATTGACCAAACAAGCTGAATGGACAGCTGCTGCGTGTGTCTCCATCTGGAAAAAAGGTGATTTTTTAAATTCAGATTGTGTTCAGGGTAACGCTTGTGTGTGTGTGTGTGTGTGTGTGTGTGTGTGTGTGGTCTTACGCTGTAGACAGTAAATGGTCCAAACGCAGCAGACTGATGAACTGGACTCCAGTAACACTCACATTTCTTCTGCAGAGGCACACACACACACACACACACACACACATTCAGATGGAATGGTGATAAAGGGTTTACTGCAGAAGCTCATTTTTGTCAGAAAAGTCAAATAAAAAGTTTGACAAAAATCAAAATAATTAAACTTAATGGTTTAATTTCTCACTCAGAATTCAGTTTCGTGAGTTCTAAGTTTCCTCCAACAACATATGAGTCGAAGCTTCAGGGCAACAACTTACAATAATGACTTTCAATTTAAAATGAAGCACTTCACATTTTGAAATAGTGAGAAAGCAGTGAGTGAAATAAGGAAATCATATGTACAAGATAATGTATGTGTAATCATTTTGACCATGAGTTGTGAAAGCTTGTATGAAAGACTGATTTCCATTCATGATTTCATTTCTTTGTTTTACCTTCCCCATCTCTACTTCTCTGCAGGCCATGACTATCACCTGAAACACACAAACACACGCAGACCAGACATTAGACACAACCTGCAGACCTGCAGATGCTGATCTGATTTGAATTTCTGTGTGTGTGTGTGTGTTGACCTTGACGTTATGCTGCCAGATCATCCTCCAGAAGTCGGTCACAGTGGAGCTCAGAGGACCTTGACAGGCGATGTACCTGCTATCTGCTATCGCCCCCTGCAGGAGAAACACCAACATTACAGCTACAACAGCAGCAGTGACTAAAATAACAAAAATACAAAAAAGGTGTTTTTTTCCCCTCTTTTTCAGAATATTTACCAAGAAACAATTAATTAATTGATTAATGATTTCAGTTGTTTGGGAGTTTAGATTTTAAAAAATCATCTAATTGTTATAAACTTTTAAAATGTTTAATTTGTAAAAATCTGAATTTGTTAAGTATCTAGTGACTAAAGCTGTTTCTTGGTGTTAAATTTACTATTTAAAAAAAGTAAACATGCAGCCTAATGGAGCAGAGGTAGGAGCGAAAGTAAAGTACTAGAGAAGTACCTTCAATTTGTGTACTGTGTGTGAGTAAATGTATTTAGTTGCATCTCTTGACTGTGTAACTCTTTTGTACAGGAATGTTTCCTCACAGTGAAAAAGAAACTACATTCAGTTTTAACACATTGTAAATTAATGTAAAAAAAAAAAAAAAAAATTGTTGGCCTTTTTATTGTTTCAATTTAAATTATGATGGAGTGAGGAGACGAAGAGGAGGAAGAGGAGAAGCAGTGATCACCTTAACAAAGCTGGCATTAATGTAATCAGAGTCACAGTCTGTGGTCTGTAGAGATAATATCACCCGAGTCTGGTCATCTGCACACACACACACACACACACACACGCAGACACACACATACGCAGACACACGCACAGAAACACAGGTTAACAATCTTCCTCATCTTCATTTCTGTATTCTTTCCTCCTGTTTGTACTTTTGTGTACTTGTACTTTTACTCTTTGTAATACTTCAGCTTCCTGCATGTTTTAAGTGTGCTCCATTAATCTGACCACTTCAGTTACTTGTTACTTAACACATGAATATTTTACATGAACACACACAGGACAGGCTTATGAAATGCAGCACATTTCTTCAATCATGACATCTGTTGCACTAACACGTCCTGTTGAGTTGCTTGTCATATTTTACAAGATGATTTTGTTTTTAAAATCTAAACTGGTTTCATTTCAGTTGTTGTTCAAATGAGTCAACATTTTACACCAAATCAAATAGGAGAGAAATGTTTGGAAACTAAAAACAGATTTATGCGTTAGAATTTTGTTTCTGCCTCCTCGATGAGCCTTCAGATTTATCCGGTGGCCCTTCAGAGGGGCCCGAACCCTATGCTGGGAACCAGTGGACTGAACTAGAGGCGATCTATTCTTCGTCTCTCAACACATTTGTTAAGTGTTGCTTGATGATATCAATTTATGCTTCAGCAAAAGGTTTCAGTTGTCTCCACGGTAACTGTATTTAACACAAACGACAGAATATCAATGAGGACGTTTAGTGAAAACTATCATCGTAGCAACATTAGCACTATCAATCGCATTACGCGACAAAATATGACGATGTCCGTAACATAACAAAACCTTCCACTCTGAAAATGTCAAGTGACACATTTTCTCTTGAAATTACGTTATTTTTGTGTGAGCGACATGAATCAAATGCGTCAAGCGACAAAGCATAAATTGACCTTTAAAGGCGCCGGAGCCAACCTGTTCTTGACCTCTTATGACACTTTAAAGGGTTTTGTTATTTTTTTCTGTCTCTTTCAACCTATAAATGATGTTACAAAGTCGGGTGGAGCTAAAATAGAGCATCTCAGACAGGAAAAAATCCTGGAAAAACAGGGCTGCTGCAGTCGGCTGAGAAAACAGACGAGTTTTTTGAGCATCGAAGCATGTAAACCTGCTCTAATGAGCAGAACATGGCCTCTGTGTGAGTTTCTGTGGTTTGCTGTAGCCTAAAAGTGACGCCAGTGACAGCAAACTCTAGATAGCAGCTGCGTGGTCAAAGTGAGAAACCATGACCCTGTTTTTGAATTTTTAAGTTCTGAGAAGTCGATGTGTTTTACAGATTAAGAAGTCATATTTTATATTTTTTTACATATTGGAGATGTAACGGTGACTGGTTTCACGATAGCCATGATAAAATTCCCTCTGGTGAGCATTACTGTATGAATTTTAAACCATCATTAAATCACGGTGGTTACCGTGGTGTTAAGCTCACGGTAAAAACTGTCAAGCATCAACTAAAACTCTCAACAGAGTCTCAGACACAGGCGTGCACGCTCAGTAGCAACGTGAAAGGTGAAAACATGGCGGAAGGCAGCGAGAGCGCTGCTCAGGATATTTTTCTGCTGTCCAACGGGATTGAATCAGAAGTGTGGGTGTATTTTGAGTGCTGAGGGGAAGTTAACTGAAGACAGGTACCCTGTCTGCAAAAAGTGCAGGAAGAAAATCGCACTAAGGGTGGCAACACTATGTGACCACCACCACAACTTTAGATTTAGTTACAGAAACTTTTAGCTCAATGCTTGATGTGGGAACTTCGTAATTTGGGTAATTTCCATTTGTCTGTTTGTCTGTTCGAAACTGTTCCTCCATGGGCAGTTAAACTCAGGAAACCAGATGAGATCTGTACTTTATGACACTTGATACAAGTGTGTGGGTGAATACTCCTGTCTGATTGGCTGACAGGTGTTTGTTAAACACTGTTTAAAGCACATGTAGTTCGGCTCAGCTTCCAAATTCATCCGTATGAAGCCATTACCTTACCTCACCCTGTGGTACGCTGTAACTAACTGCTTGATTGTAAATGGGACTAGAATTATTCACCGTCATGACAATGTAAACTCTCTGTAACCATCAGATTTTAAGCGCAAATGCTTTTATTTTATACTGTTTGTAAATGACCGCAGTGACCAACTTGCAGGTGTGTGTTAAACAGCATGAAGTCACTTTGTAGAGTCAAACCACTCTCCACCTTAAAACCATTTCACACACATTATGTTATATATAGTTCATATTGAGCAATCATTTAAGGCTGGGTAAATGCCTTGAAGCAGACCTGAACACATTTTAGCTAGAGTGTTACAGGAAGTGGACTGTAATTATTTTTAAGAGTTATTTCTTTGGGAGGTGAGCAGAGTTTGGAGTTTGACTTTAGTGAAAGTGTTGTTTTGTGCAGCCGACCGTCGCCACACAACTCCACAGAAGTTTTTCACTTCCATTTGAATCAAATCCATGAGAATCTTTCAAAATTTAGGTTGAACAGGAGGAAAATTTTAAAGCAAGAAAACCTGTTTTTAAGGTTTGTTAAGTTAAAAATCAGGAACTCATCCTTTAATGTGCAGAATTCATCTCTAGTGTCACAGCGGTAACTCCCAAAAAGCTTCCTGTCAGGGATTTATCTTGGCTATTTCAAAGAGCAGAAGAATGAAACCTGAAATGTGTTCTCTAAATTCAAGCTGAGGAGAGAGATGGATGGAGGGAAGTGAGGACAGAGCAGAGTGTGTGTTTCCTACACGGCAGGATGTCTTTGTATCTGTTCTTCTTGATGTTTTCCTTCAGAGCTCCGGCCTCAGTCGTCAAACCCAGATCTCTCTTTGACAGCAGGGTCTGTGAACGCACCACCTGTCCACACACACACACACACACACCCAAAAAAGATCTCGTTTTGTGACGGGCACAGACACAAACAGCCTTATTTGACTCAGATGTGATGCGTTCAAGGTCCGCAGGTATTTTCCGATCTGCCCTGTGACTTGATTCTTTTCCACAGCTTTGAGACGGAGCAGCTGTCTGTGGATCTCAACCAGAACCAGTTATGGCCAATAACCAGATTATTATGCTGTGGTCATGCCTGCTGACCCCTGTGGCATCATGGGCAATCAGAAAAAAAAGCACTATATTGTTCAAAAGTTTCAATAGTGGAAAAACCCACATCTTTCATTCGGTCATCTCACAAACACACACACACACACACACACACACACACACACACACACACCATGAAAAACGTCTCAGTTTGGTGGCAGAAGCTGCTGGTCAGTCACACATATGCTGATGACAATGTAACTTTTTAACCAAGTGTCAGTTCTCAGATGTTGGAATGTCCTTGAATGCATCAGCAGGGAGGCGATCAGTACGTTAAAATGTGAACAATAAACTGAATAATATCAGCGTATTCCACACGTCTTATCCTGAATATTGCTGATCCTGAATGTGACCTTTGTCTAATTAATGTAATTAGAAAACTCTGTTCACATGAACGCGTCTTTTTCACAATATTGTCTGAACTGGGATTATATTGGAATATTGCTGTCCATGTAAATGCACTGAATAACCTTTACAGCTACAGTTTACTGTGAGTTTATGTGACGACTACAGAGAAGTCTGGACACAGACTGTGAGCTACGCTGCATCAGTAAAAAAAATTGACAGACTGAATTTAGACGGCAGGAAATCAAAGACAGACAAAGCTGATTCGTCTAAAACCGAAGTCAACATTTACTGTCAGTTTGTTTAATGTCCCACATCTTTATTCAGCTGTTTTTACTTCCTCAGCTGCTTCTGACACAAAGTGAGACCAGTTCACAAACTTCAGTTTTTTAATAAACTTTAAACTATCCAACATGTTTCATTAATCACTGATAATATTCGGTGTTTGAAGCAAGAAATGCAATTTATCAGTTATTTTAACATTCAGCATTCACACTGCAATGCATTCAGAAACTGTCTTCTCTAGTTTAATTTCTATTACAATCAGTGTTGTTTAGTAACAAAGAAGAAATACTTTGTCACTATACTTCAGTAGTTTTTTGAATATCTTCACTTTACTATTTCTGTAGACTTTCACTTTTACTTAACTTCGTTTTCCAGAGAGAACGGATTCTTTTACTCCATTACATTTCAAATAAGCATCTTAATTACTGCTTACTAAATAAACCAGAATAAATTTGGCAGGCTACTAGCCAATGATTTTTTGTTTTATTTTGTGTCAGTAGCCAATAATGTTTGATCACAGACTGGAAGAAGTTGGATCATTGGTTAATCATGTTAGGTGTGAGTGCGAACAGGTGCTCTTAAACTGCGGTACAGGTAATGACTGTGTTTTTTCTTTGGGTGCTGCTGTCGTCATGTTTTATGTTTGATTTTAAATCATTTTGTCGTTCTGACGTAGAAGCAGTCGCCCAGTTGCAGATTTAGTTTGAGCTAAACTTTTACCTGTTGTGTTCAAATCAGGCCCAGAGGAGTTTAGAGAGTTTAGAAAACTTTCTGAAGCAGTTTTTGTTTTATAATCACTTTATTTGCATTTTGTTTTGTGATATTCTGTTCTTATGTGGACTAAACACTACATAAACGAAGAATAAACAATTTTTAACTAGAAAGCCACTCAGAGAGCGCAGACCTCTGCCAAGGCAGCTCACCCCCCCAGACACTGATCCGGTACCCGTAGCATAACGGAGTAACGTGAGTAAGGGAGGGCGGGGGGTGCTAGATAAACTTGGAGGTGTG
>JAPQLA010000002.1:25530467-25543572 GCA_029822935.1 Naso vlamingii | reverse complement strand
GTGCAGGCTCAGCTGTTGGAGCTGAGGACTCAGAACTATCAACTGTCCGATGATCTCAGGAAGAACTCTGCAGGTAAAACTCTCCTCTGGTTTTCTCTTTGTGTAATGATGATGATGTTTGTTTTGAAGGTGCTGTCTCATTTTTTTTTGTTATCACTTAATGTTCAGATATTTCGTCATTGTCTCAAACAAAGGATGGATTTCTGAGATGGACAGATTTTGATAAACTTTCGACTAAACAGAGCTGAAGATAAAATGTGTTGGTTGTGCTTCAGAAATTCTTGGTAATGATTCATACACCATGAACTCTACCAATAATGTCTGAAGTACTTTTAATACTTAAAGACGATTTTGTGATTATATGTACACATGTGCAGCATT
Organism: Naso vlamingii; assembly: GCA_029822935.1. NCBI lineage: Eukaryota > Metazoa > Chordata > Actinopteri > Acanthuriformes > Acanthuridae > Naso > Naso vlamingii. The sequence continues at coordinate 25,543,191 of JAPQLA010000002.1, read as the reverse complement.
TCCCTGCAGGACTGCTGGGCGTAAATTCTATTTAAATTCTGTTTGGCCGCATGTTGAACAGTGAGCGGCAGAGTGAAGGCGTCATTTTGTTTTCTTCCTGAAAAAAAAAAGATTTTTGATTCAGCTTTTCTGCAGTGAAAATACTTGAACAGTCTGAATGAAGTTATCGGAAGTAATCATGCAAACTTTATTAATTCCTGTGGATCAATAATATATCTGACTTGTGTGTTTCAGAACTTAACGCCGTCCGTCAGAAGAATGTGGTTTTGGAAAGAGATTTTGTCAAAGCGCAGAAGGTAATCAATACCTCATTATTATTGATTATTTATATTTTCTGTATTTTCTGTGTTTGATATCTGAATGTTTTATATTACAGCAACTTTTCATGAGGAACTGAAAGTTTTTCTCAGATTTTCGATCTTTCATTTTAGATTTCAGATTGAATTTAAACTCATCAATCACTTGTTTGTTTGTTTGTTGTAATGATTTGTTTGTTTGTCTCACAGGCTTTGAATAAGAGCAAGAAAGCGCAGGTGAGTTTTTCTGGTCTGGTTGTTCTGGTTACCACAGGTTTACACTGATCATGAGCGACCTCTGCTGGTCATCACTTGTCTTTCACACACACACGCGCTGTTTCTTCTTCTTTTGCCTTGTCTTCTTTTTCTCTTTCTTGGATGCATGTTATTTCTTTATTTTGGAATAGTAACTGTGGCGTTGGTTGTTGTTGCAGGAGGTGGAGGCGTTGCTGAGTGAGAATGAGATGCTTCAGGGGAAACTCCACAGTCAGGAGGAAGACTTCAGACTCCAGAACAGCACGCTGATGACCGAACTCTCCAAAGTAACTCTCACCAGAAACAGACAGAACCACATACAGCATGTTAGCAAGACAGCAGTTAGTGTCACACATGCAGGATGCATTCAGGAACAGTACTGAGTGCAGGTCACCTGTGTGTTTGCAGTGCTCAGAGCCCAACACTCAGTCATTGTGGTCACACTCAGAAAATGGAAGAAAATAGGTTTGTGGTGTAAGAACACACTCACACGTGTGAACAGCTGGAATGAAAAAACGGCAGCTGAAACGCCTCCTGTGTCGCCACAGGTACATGAAGTTCATCACTGCCTCCCAAACGGTGGTTTCACACTAGGTGCCCGGGCTCAGATGCAAGCATGCTTGACCCAAAAGTCCATTAATTTGATCAGTGTGAACACAAGCGTTTGGTGTTCAGACTCGTTTCACAAACTGTGCCTGAGTGCGCATGAAAAGGTGATCTCACGCATGATTCATGTATACATGTGCAAATTAACTACCACCTACTGTATCGGACTGTGTACATATGCAAGAGTGTGTGGGCATGGAATGACGTTACTAATGTGAAAGTGGGCCAGTGAGTGAGAAGGGAGGGGGCGCAATTGTGCTCAGGCTTGGTAGGAAACATACGTAATGTAAAAACACCCTTAATCCCATTTTACAGAGACTCCACATCGACGCCGCAACGAAGGCTCGCCAGTTACCCGCTGTTGTTAATTTACACAGAACCGAGCAGAGCCGGCTTTTAAACAGCGCGGGCGCTCTGGATTCAGAGGAGACTGTTAAGATAAATGCCCGCCCCTGACCCGGCCTGCTGGCTCACCTCTGATGCAGCTTTGATGCTATCTCTGGAGGTGGATCCAAACCGACCCCCCACACCGTCTCTGTAACTTTCACACAGACTACGAGGCAGGGAGAAGCTGCACAGAACCTGCTCTGAAAAGGCTGTGAATGGGTCTTATAATTCTGACTCTTTTATGAGTCCTAAACAGCTAATTAGGGATCAACCGATTATTGTTTTGGCAGATATTTGCTTAGATACTCATTGTTTTGCGTATTCTCTTTATTGGCATATTTTTATCAGCTGATTTAAAAAAAAAAAAAAAAAAAAAGTCTTCATGTGTAATGCATGCGCTCCTCTGACTCAGGGCTCAGGGACTGTTTCACACAACCTGAACCAGGGAAGGCGCTGTCAAACACATTGGTCAATTCCTACAACAAATTTCAGGTTCGAGCCCTTCGGTTTTGTTTCTGCTTAACGCTCCTTAATGTCAACCATTGTTTGTCCAGCTGTGCACTCAGATCGAGCAGCTGGAACAGGAGAACAAGGGCCTGAAGGAAGGAGGAGCCGCCTCTGAATCCAACCCCCCACCAAACCCCGCCCACAGTCCCGTTGATGGAGAACTTCTCCGCCTCCAGGCTGAAAACTCCACCCTGCACAAGGAAATGAAAGGTGTGTAGTTGGAAGGTAAATCTGCTCAGTGGCTGATGTTGGTTAAGTTTGTGCGTATTTGCATAAAGCTGCTTATTAAATGAGAGACATGAGCAAAACAGACACAGCAGGGTTGACGTGTTTCTGAATCCTGTGTGCACTTGTGCTCATTAGTTTACATACCCTGGCAGAATTTGTGAAATGTGTACCATTCTGTAAAGAAAACATGAGTCATCAGGCAAAACACATTTTTTAAATGGGATTCAAATTAAATTAGGAGGCGTCTTAAAAAGCACAATCATTAAACAAAACATAGCTATAAAAAAATACTAAGATGGTTCCTGTTCAAAAGTTTGCTCACCCTTAATTCTTAATACTGTGTATTGCCCCCTTCAGCAGCAATGACAGCTTGTAGTCTTTTGTGATAGTGGATGAGGCATTTTATTTTCTCAGATGGTAAAGCTGCCCGTTCTTCTTGGCAAAAAGCCTCCAGGTCCTGTAAATTCTTGGGCTGTCTTGCATGAACTGCACGCCTGAGATCTCCCCAAAGTGGCTCAATGATATTGAGGTCAGGAGACTGTGATGGCCGTTCCAGAACCTTCACTTTTTTCTGCTGTAGCCAGTGGCAGGTCGACTTGGCCTTGTGTTTTGGATGATTGTCATGTTGGAAAGTCCGAGTGCGTCCCATGTGCAGCTTTCAGGCTGATGAGTGCAAATTGTCCTCCAGTATTTTCTGATAACATGCTGCATTCATCTTGCCGTCAGTTTTGACCAAATTCCCTGTGCCGCTGTAGCTCACACAACCCCAAAACATCAGAGATCCACCTCCATGCTTCACAGTAGGGATGGTGTTCTTTTCATCATAGGCATCGTTGACTCCTCTCCAAACAGAGCATTTATGGTTGTGACCATTAAGTTCAGTTTTGGTCTCATCACTCCAAATGACTTTTTCCCAGAAGTTTTGAGGCTTGTCTGGGTGCTGTTTGGCATGTTGTAAGCGGGCTGTTTTGCGGCACTGGCATGGTGATGGCTTTCTTCTGGCAGCTCGAATGTGCAGCCCATTTTTCTTCAAGTGCCTTTTTATTGTGCATCTTGAAACAGCCACACCACGTTTCTGTAGAGAAGCCGGTATGTCAGCTGAAATTATTTGAACCTCTCTTTTTCTACGTCTTTATCAGAGTTTGAACTCTACTGATTGGCATTCTCAAATCTTTGGGTATCTTTTTATATCTTTTTCCTGTTCTATAAAGTTCAACTGCCTTCTCTCGCAGGTCCTTTGACAGTTCTTTCGCTTTCCCCATGGCTCAGAATCCAGCAAAGTCAGTGCAGCACTGGATGAAATGTGCAGGGATCTGTCAAGAGAACAGAGACTCACTGACTTTTTATACACAGACACCAATTACAAGCAAACGGGTCACAGGTGTAGACAGTTACCCTTAATAACCATTTACACCAGCATGTGTCAACTTGAATGTGTATTGTCAGCCAAAACTTCAAGGGTATGTCAACTTTTGATTGGGGCCATTTGAATGGTTCCATTTGTCATTATGATTTAAAAGAGCAAACACAACTGTGTGATCATAAATAGCTTCGCTTAGCTTCGAAGCAGAGATTTAAATTTGTAAAGTTCGTTTACTGCCAGATTTGAAAAATTCCCCTTTGGAAAAATCTTGGTTTTATTTTGAAAGATGAAGCTTTCTGATCTGTGCTGTAATTCTCCTGCAGCCCTCCAGGAGCGCTACGACAAAGAACTTCAGAGACATGCAGTTGTCCAGGACAACCAGAGCGCTACCACAGAAACCGACGGGTCAGCCAGGGCCAACGGAGTCTCTGATGTCACAGGGAGAGGGGAGGAGCCAGCAGCAGAGGGAGCCAACGACAGACTGGAACAGGTGATTAACGTGTTAAAGGAGGATTTGCTTTTTGTTTTCAGTCTTTGATGCTGACACAGATTCTGTAGTTTTTATGTAAATCGGTTCTGCTAATTTTCCTGCAAAATGTCCCAGAATCCAACATTTTGTAGTTCAAAACATATTATCATGACTAACAACCATAATGAAAAATAAAATGTTAGATTAACCTTGAGGTTGACAAACAGAATCTACATTTCATCACTGGAATAATCGTGTGTGTGTGTGTTTTTGTGTGTTTTCCCTCCTGGTTTACAGACGGACGCTCAGCTGGAACAAACAGGGAAGCAGCTTCATGGTGAGTTTCACGTTTTCTCCTCCTTCCTCATCAGACAGAGTCTCCCTTTAAAGCCTTGTTCAGACCAAAGATTTGCATATTGAGACAGTTTTAAAATGTTGCAGCAATGTGAAGTGATGAAAAGAGTCGATCTGGTTTATTTGTGCGTGTCGGTGTGACGCTGTCCAGAGTCCTGAACGAAACAGAGCAGAGACTGATTGATTGACAGACAGACAGACAAACAAATCATGTCGCTTAGTTTAGTTTCTTAGCTCACTTGCTTTTTGTGGTTGCTTGTGGATGTGTCAGGCATAAAATTTAATTTGCTACTAGTCGACGGGAAAGTGAAGGGACAGAGGGAGTGAGAGGGACAGAGGAGACGTTCTGTGCAAACCGTGATCAGCTGTTTTTCTGCTCGTCTGTCTGCTGGTTTTGAGTTCTTATCCTGAATGCTCTGATTAACACATGTAAGGAAATAATGCTCAGTTTGTGGTGGCAATTTTTGTTTTGTTTAGTCAAACTGCGAGCGCCTGTGTTGTCCAGTGTGCTGTGGACACCGTTGCATCACTGTTTTGATGCGTCCCGTCACTTTTTTTGCCCAACCTCCCGGAACAGCACCCTGTCTGTGTTGGGGAACCTTCTGATAAATTAAAGAAGCTGTACACAAAATCAATTCACTGCTACCGGTCACACAGTTTTGTATTGGCTTCACACCAAAACAAACCCATGTGTCAGCCACACCCCCAATTTCCCCTGTCACTCCACCCGCCCCACCCCCGCTCTCAGCAGCTCTCTGCTCAGGAGAGGCCAGAGCCTCGCTAGCGCTTAGCGTTAGCTCAGCTGTTCCCCACATCTACTCTGTGACAATGTGATGTTGTTTTAAGTAAAAAAAAACATCTAATTGTCTCTTTCCACAATGCATGATGGGTAAGACTCTCGGTCACAACACAATATAAGAGCATTTATGTGATTTTTGAGCAGCTTATGACGTTAGCCTCTACTCGTCTGTAATGTTAGCCAGGCCTGGGTTGAATATAAAAATGCTCGGCTGCTCCTCACTCACTGTGGCGTTGAATAAAGGAGATGGAGCCAACGGTTCTGAACATGAACACTCATGAATGCTAACACACAGGGGGGGCATGTGACATCACTCTATCCTAGATGTCAATATGCCACTTTCTTTTCAGCAAAAAATGTTTTTACTGAAATCTAAGAAGGCTTATCTTTGTATCTAGCTCCTAAAAGCACCGATGATGCTACAAAATGCCTGGAAAGCAGCGTGGCAGTAGAAACTGAAGTACAGAGTCGTCATAAGTGAAAGACACAGACTCGACTTGCTGCATCAGTTGGAACTGACAGGTTTTAGAATGTCTCAGTGCGGCTCATTGCAAGTTTCAAGTCTTCTTGTCAGGAATCTTTGGTCTGAACTGGGCTTAAAACAACAACTCCTTTCATGTGATCTCTCATAACTCAACACTGATGAAACTAATAAAATTTAATTTAATTGTAATAACTTCAATCATAATCAAAGTCAGAATAAAAACTGCCTGCATTTGCACTCAAGTGACGTTTGTGTTGCTGTAAATAATAAGTTCATGAAATACTTCACAGTCAGAAGTCGACTCAGAACAGTGAACGGTTTGAATTTCACATGGAAGGAAACTCGATTCTCCTCAGAAGTCTCAGTGAGCTGAATTCTGCTGACTTGCTTTGATTCTCTGCAGCCTTCGGTAAACAAACGTGTGTTGTTTATTGGTTTATTTTGGCAGATTGTTGTCAGCATCATTTAAATCATTCATGCAAATGACTGAATCATACAGACATTTCTCCAGTTGTCCAGGTTCATTCTGGTGTTTGTCAGTATTTTTCTACAGTCAGCAAAACTTTTGTGCGGAACCAAACCAACATTATTGTCTGACCTTCCAACTGTGACTCTTAGCTCTCATTGGTTCCTACTGAAGATGCTAAGTTTTAAAAATGTCTTACACACTAATAATTTCATGTTAAAAAGTTGTTTCCTAAAGATTTACTGACAGAAGGAAAATAAAGAAAATCACCAGAGTTGTGCCGTAATGTGAGCAGAGCAGCAGAGTTTTGAAGCATGAACCTCAGTGAAGTAAAGTGACCGTCAGACTGAATTTATTTACTTCACCTGATCACAAACAATCTGTGATAAACAAACAGCTTCATCAGCTCCTGAAGGGACCAAACTGGCTGCTGATAGTTAAATCTTTAGATGTCAGAATGGCGTTGTTGTTTTTTAATAGAGCTGAGAGCAGAAACTGATGGTGCGTTCAAGGACACTGTGAAAGTTCACATGTTGAGACTGAATCCTTGGTGTCGGTCTGCGTGAAACCAGTTTTGAAACAGGCTGCAGTTTCTTTTATTTTAATGTTTAGATGAAAAATAGGAATAAATCTAACAAATGAAATGAAATTTACTATCTTCTATGCTGTTCACTGTCCTTAAACGCATCACTTCAGACTTCTTAAAAAACTGAACCGGCTCCCAACACCATTTAAACGCAGCTTGATCAAATGTTGACAAATCAAATAAGTGACTGAAACAAACCATCTAAAAGCTGACGTCTGATTTGGAAAATGTGTCCTGATGAAAGATTAGAAACATGTGAAGGCACCAGCGTGGCCCTTCATGGCGCTTGATGCCCTCAGTTCTCAAATGCCAGCCGTCGCTCAGCTGCAGAAAGGCCTGAATCTGTCAGTTTGCTCGGGTTCCTACTTGAGAATGAGCGGTGACGTTGCAGTCTGGCTTTGTTGTCGCATAGAGCAGCTCGCTGGCTCGGGGCAGACACACACTACAAGACTGAGTGAAGAACAACTGAAACTGTTCAACTGTCACCATCAGCAAACTGAAGATTAATGAGACCTATAAAAAAAAAACAAAAAACAACTAGATTTTTATCCTGACGTAGACATTCAGGCTCCAGATCTGGTATTTTCTGGCAAAGCTGCAAAGCCAAAACTCATTTACACCCGTTAGCTTTCTAAAAGAAGTGATGAAGAGTTCAGGATTTTGTGTTTCCTGAATGTTTCAAACAAAGAAAAGTTATTTGTGTGTGGGGCTGACTCTAAGCCCTCCTGACATCTGATGCTGTGTTTTTGTCCTGGAATTGATAACAGTGTTTAGTATCAAAATGTGTCAGATGTTTGGAATTCAGTCTATGATTTCTGCAGAGTTGGATAACAAACTGAATGTGTCTGAAGCATCACGAGTTGAAACTGTTCAGTACAGCAAAAAAGTTCAATCTAAAAAATGTCTCTTTTATCTTTCTAATGAGTTCTCGATTCACTGCGTCGTTTATTCAGAATCACGTCTTTGCATCTCAAAATCGGAAAGAGATTAATTGTTATTGAAATTTTAAAGTCTGTCATTTCTGCACAAGGCAAGAAACGTTTCTGAAGCCGTGTTTGGTTATCATAATGACAGACTTTGTTTGTTCCAGTTTATCAGAAGAATTACAGTCATAATTTGTGCTCAGATGATTTGAAGACATGACGCAGCGTCTTGCTGTGGTTAATGGCTGTGATGAAGTTTGATGACAGCTGGAGAAATGCGAGTTCAGAGGAGCCGTTTTTACACAGAGACCTGTGTCAGTGCTGCGTTGAAGGCTCGCCAATAACCCGCCTCCTGTTGAGGTCATGTTGTTCACGCAGAGCTGAGCAGCGCGTCTTTAAGCCGCGTCAGTGTGTCATTTCACAGCGCGAGCCGGGGTCACGGATTCAAAGGAGACTGTGAGGATCAACAGCATTAGCATTTTTTTTCTTTCATTAAATTTTACCTTGAACATATAAAAATTAAAGAACAAAACATGGATCATCAGTGAGATTAGTATCAAACATCCAGCAAACTCGTGCTAACATTAAGAAACATTTTATGTCCAAAGAAGCAGTCGGTAGAAGTCTGACACTTACCAAGACCCACCCCTCATTTTAAATAATATCTATACAAACATATGTAGTTTTTTCTTTTTCCTTATACTTTTTTTTTCTCCTTTTTATTTTTCCTCGGCTTCCTGCTCAAGTGATTACTGTTTTTATTAAAACATAATCAAACATAATCAAACTTTCAAGTCCTAGCTGTAAGAAATCATCTGAAGATGAGCAGAAAGAGATGTCAGCAAGATAGAAACCAAAACAAGCTGCTCACTGAGCCGCCGTCTCCTCGTATCCGTGCAGTCTGTTGGTTTTACAGCCATTTGAACTTATTTAATGTTGTGCTTTTTTTCATTTCATCTGAACATTTATTCTACACACTAACTCCTTTAACTTGATGTTGTGTTATTTTGTATTTATCTTGTTAAGATAAACGCCCGACATGCACACCAAACAGTTAAATAAGTGATTTAACTGTGTAGAAACAGTCAGAAAACTCAGACAGTAATAACGTAACACAGTCATTAAATCCATCGTGTATAGAGCTGCTTCTGTTGATTTTCTCTCAGCTTTAAAATGCCCGACATGCTTAACAGTCATGTGTAAAGTTATGTGGACACAGATCTCCAGGCCACGTGTTTACAGCGGGAAATTTTCACTGTGTGCACGTGTACGTTTTATGATTTAAAAAACAAACCAAACCTCTCTGTCCTCTCCTCACCACGCTGCGCTGCATGAAGTGAGACACGTCGGCTCATTCCTTTATTTCTTTAACACAACTAAGTTTGATGCTTAACTTGAAGACAAAGGTTCGTACAGGGATTAAAATCCATTTTTCGTTTGTTTTTTTTTCTGAATGTTGATGCAGTCGTGTCCCCTGAATGCATCCAAACTCGACCACAAACATTTGAAGAAGTGATCACACTGCATGTTAACGGTAGAAAAACTCTGACAACAATTTTAAACAGTCATAAATGTTCATTCTGTCATAATTCCTGCGAGTTTATTTCTCCTCTGCTAAGATAAATGCCCCTGACCTGCCCCGCTGGGTACACACGCGTCGCTCGACCCCGGCTCCACCTCTGACTCGCCTCTGATACGACCTCTGAAGGCGGGTCATTGACGGTGCAACTCGGACCCCCCACCCCGTGTCCGTGCTGTTTAAACAGGGCAGCGCATTAAACCCACGTGAACAGGCTGTGTAAAAAGGCCTTGTGAGAATTCTGGTGAACACGCGGTCAGTGAATGCATCTCTGCACACTCGCCCAGCTTTGACTTTGCGGCTCAGCCACAGAACGCCAGACTCAGATCTGCTCACACTCCTCTCAGATGTCGTGTAGTGGAGGAGCTAGTGTGTGTCTGGCCTAACAGACTGCCCCTGCTGTGTGCGGCGCCCCCTTTAGGCCTGTCAGAGAAGAGCGTAGAGAAGATTGTAGCTAAGCAGGCAGCGCTAGGCTGGTCGGCTGCTCTCTGTCCAATAACTCACTGCTTTGGACCAGAGCTGGAGATGGCACTGAACACCGAGCAGGAGGAGAAGAGGCTGCTGAGGGAACAGATCCACAACCTGGAGGTACTGAGACACACCTGATACACACACACACACACACACACACACACACACACACAGATGCGACACTCCATCCAGTAGTTTCTCATCATCTTTTAAATTGTGCATTAAAAATTTGTCCATGAAAGACGGCAGAAATGTGTTAAAATGTGAAAATATTTTAAGATACCTTTAAAATTTGTCTGAGAGAAAACAGCACATGGCCAAATGTTTGTGGACAGACTGCTCACAGTCTTTACTTACTTTTGGTTTGTTTTGTCCTTTTACTTCCAATGCAAAAATGTCTCAAAGCTACAGTTACTTCATTAATATCCTGTAAATACTAAACTTTACTGATGGTGGTGTTGGTCAGTGAAAATAATATTTTACATCTTTAATGCTTAAAAAACTTCTAGATCGTTACAATGTAAAAAAGTTCATGATGCATTCAGTCATTGTATAGATGTATCGTCAGGTTTTTATTGATGTCACTGCCTCATTTCCACGTATGTATGTTTACGGAGGCGAGTCAACTGGACTTCCGTTCATTCCTCCGGGAATCTGTAATATTTAATGTGCCTGTGAAACTCCTCCCTTCTGGAATTTTCCTCGAGTGCGTTCAAAAAAATGTAACTTTTGCGATGGACTATGGAGGGACCGTTTGACCAGGTGCTGGCTTAGCAAACAAGCTGCTAACTAGCTAACAGGCTATTAACTTAAATTTGGTTGCTCATTAGGTTGTAAAATCAGTTTGAATAACTTAAATGAACTAGTTTATAAAGTTTTAACACATTGTGAATCAGAGTAATGATAGTCTGGTAAAAAATGGTGAAACATTATGTACAGTCAGATCGTCTTCATCAGTTTAATAATAAATATAGGTTAAGCAGGCAGTTTCTGTCTGTCTGTAAAGAAATGCATTTCCTTCTGTTGGACACTAGGGGCATTATCCGTAAACTTAAGGTTCTACAGACACCATCACATAGGTTCGTGGAAATGAGGCTGAAAGCCTGTGACGTTTTTTCTCCTTTGCTGACTGTAAAAATTAGAGAATAAATGTTACACAAGTGGCATGGTGGATCAGTGATTAGTACTGTTGCTTCCTAGCAAGAAGGTCCTGGGTTCGATTCCCACCTGGGGCTGGGCCTTTCAGCATGTTCTCCCCGTGTTCATGTGGGTGTCCTCCGGTTTCCCCCACCATCAAAAACATGTATGTTAGGCCATGTCCAGTCAGTACCCTTGACCACGGTACAGGCTAAGGTCTGGAGTTGGTCCCTGAGTGCTGCGCTGTGGCTGCTCACTGCTGCTCACCGTATCACTGTACATGTGACCAATAAAGTATCTTTATCTTCACCATAAATAAAAAAGGATTCTCTGCAGGTGTACGGAGGAGGTGCAGGTTGATGACAAATGGCTAAATGCACAAACTACACAGTTACAAACAACGAGCGTTTGTGTTTTTCTTTGAACGTTAACATCTCCTGTCTGCCTCCAGGCGTCCAAACAGGCTGAAATCTCCAAACTGCAGGAAGAGATCGTAAAGGTAAATGTTATTGATTGGTTATTGATGAGCTTTTTCAAATGTCTCAGGAGCAATTTACAAACATTGTTGGGTTTTTGGTTTATTGGCTGCTTATCAGAATGTAGCGACATTTTCGGGGATTTTAGATATGCCTTTAATTCTGTCTGTCTGATTGTCTGTCTGTGTCTGTCCGTCTGATTGTCTGTCTGTCCATCTGTCCATCCATCCTCCAGCTCTCTGACAAGTTAAAGAAGAAGCAGGAGAGGTGAGACGTCAAACTCCTCTGTAACTGAGTTTATTGACAAGTGTTCCTGCTTTTTCTGACCTACAATGACATGCAAAGTTTTTCTGCAAGATGAAGTTCCGGTCTTGTCCTCTGGAGGGCGTACATGTCAAAAGAACATGAAGAAGAGTTTCAGACTGATGTTTGAACTGATGAAGTGTTGATAAAACTCTGGTGGATCATAAAGTTTGTTTCTGTCGCTCTGTTGTAGTTTTCAGCGTCTGCAGGGAGAGAAAGAGGTCCTGTACAACGACAGCAGGTCAGCACTACAGTTATACTGCTGTTACTACCACTACCACCACTACTACTACTGTACAGCTACTGTGACTCCTAGTACTGTTACCACTGTAGTTACAGTCTTTCCTTGCTGTGTGTTGGATGTTGACAGGCTGTTTATTTTTCTCTCTGCAGGACAAAAATTGATGAAATCAACCAGAAGAAAGAAGAGGAGATGAAAGCCACAAACATCCGCATCCAGAAGCTACAGTCAGACCTCATGGCAGCCAATCAGGTCAGACCTCAGTCACACACAACCTGTGGCGGAAGAAGCTGTCGGATCTTTACTTCAGTACAAATATTACCGCTGTGTAAAAATACTCAGTCACAACAAAAGGTGCTTCATTCTAAACCTGAAATGGCTTTACTGCATATGAGTTACTTCTGTGATTCATCTGCACATAAATAAACATAAGAGTATTGGTATTATTCACGAAAAGTAAAAGTACTTACATGCAGAACTGCCATTTTCATTCTTTAACAGTGGATTATGCTTAATCATGAATTAATGTGTTGATCACTTAAATGTTGTAAATGTGTAAATGTAACTACAATTTAACTGTGAGGCTGCTTAATCAATAATAGATCATAATTTATTAGTTGATTAAATTTTATATCAGCAATCTGAATCTGTAAAGAAGCAACCAAAGTAAACTAGTAAACTAAATAAAAGCAAAATACTCAAGTAGAAGTACTGCAAAATTGTGCAACAAAAAAAGTACAACACTTGGGTAAATGTACTTTGTAACAGATTATATGTGGAAGGATCAACAAAAC
>JAPQLA010000002.1:25515360-25530367 GCA_029822935.1 Naso vlamingii | reverse complement strand
CTGTTCATGATAAAAGAAGTGGTGGGGAAAAAAAGATGCATTGCGATTTGGACGCGGACGAGTCTGAATGGATTCAAAAATGTCCAATAATGGATTATGTTAATTTTAAAGAACATAAAATAGACGGAACGAACAAGGTGAAGAACAGAATAGCAGCACGCTGTGCACCAGGACAGTTAACACACATGAGAAAACAAGAAAGAAACATGGCTGAACGCGAGGTCCGACCAGGGCCAAGTGGATTAAAGCTAGCAGTTGGAAGCATTTGACTTCTACAAAGTTGACGGAAAGACACTGGACAAGAGCTGCGCCATATGTAAGCTGTGTCACACTAAGATAAAATCAAGATGCATCATTTGAAGATGCATCTTGATGCATCGGTAATCTTTTTATGATCTATGGTAGGCCTGAATCATAATTGAATCATTGGGTGTCCAGAGATTCCCACTCCTAACACACATGTGTCAAAGCCTATAAGACTTCACTCTGGGTGAAGAAACCCCTCACTCACACACACACACATATTTTCAGGTACATAATCAGTTTAGTTCTAATATAAAAAGACATTATCTTAATCTCTTACCCTCATGTAGAAATTCTTGTCACATCCCATGTTTGGATGAAGGTACAGATTCTCAGCTGTTCACACATGAATGCAGTTAATAAAACTACAGTTGGCTCCATACTGATCGATAAATTGGAAAACAAGCCTGAAGTGAAACCTGTGTTTGACAGTGTAATGTCTGTCAAAAATGAGGAGGTGGTCGGACGGATGGAGTGTGCAGAGGGTTGAAGGTGGGAGGTGAAGCTTCATGGGAGGAATTAAAATAAAACTGGCAACTGTAGGAAAATCTACCTGTGCTTTAACGTTTCCTGCGCAGCTGTTACTGCTGAAATGATTCAGACATGAGAAATGGATTCACATTCCCTCTAAACTATGTGAACATAGTTTCACACATGACTTGTTGCATGTAGGAAGAGTGAAGCTGAACTGACAGGAAAACTGTCGCATCATTTCAGCAGTGGAACAGTCTGTTTTACCTCCTGCTGCTCTCTGTGTTTCTGACCTGTTTGTCTCTAATCCTCCTTCTCTGTTTCTGTTTGTCTTTGTCTCCTTGTTTTTTTTCACCCTTCTGTTTTTGTTATTTTGGTGTCTGTTTTGTTGCCTTTTACTTTGTTTTTCTTGCTTACTTTCCCTTTGCTTTCTTTTAACTTCATTTGTTCTCCTTTGGCGCTCTCTGCTGGTTTTTCTTTTCGGGTCTTTCTTTCCTGTTCTCTCTGCTGCCCCCTGCCTGGGGTGCTTTGGTACTGCAGGTAGCCAGTCAGAGTGCAATCAGTCAGGAGCAGGTGGACAACATCCTGCAAGAGAACGATGCTCTGCGGACAAACCTAGCTGCTCTAGAACAGGTAAAAAACAACAACGTAAGTTAGAAGGTGAACCCTGAACCTGTGTTCCATGGAGTAACCCTGCTGCCGTCACATAGAACCATAGCGCGACAGAAAAGAACTAACCTCGCTGCTTTAGAACATGTACTAAACCTGGACAATCCCCACCTGAGAACAGAGTACACAGGACCAACATCTGAGGAATAGAGTTTGTAGAACCGTGACTGGACTAGCTCCTGTGGAACAGGTACTTATGTTCAACCAAACCTGCCACTACAGCTGTCTTCACTGTAGCTCTGATGTGAAACAGAATTATGTAGAACACGTCACTCAGTACGGTCCTGTAACCCATTTCACAGGAGAACAGTGCTCTGAGGACCAATCTGTGCGCTCTTGAACAGGTAATTATTTCTCAGACCTGACACAGAACCTGTTCCTAGAACTTTAATGTTAGATTGATGGTCTGAAACCAAAGTAGCTCCCTAGAATCTTACATAGAACGCTCTGTCTACTGAACTAATGCAAAGTGAGGTTCCTTAATATATTTACAACTGCAAAACTTTCCTAGAACCTTAACTATGGTCAGTGGTGACAGAACAGTCAGCACTGTGTTGTAAACCATTTCCATCAGTAGTGGTCGAACAAACCTCATCTAGAATCGTTCATGGTGAATCAGGACTCTGTCAGCTGTTTGTGTGTAAAGTTCAGATCACTGATGCTCGACGAGACAGGCTGAGGCTGCCTGTAATGTGTCAGTCTGCGACGTTCTAAAACCAAACTCTGCTGCAACTAGATCAGACTGTGTATGTTTCCATAGCAACGACTCTGTGCACTTCTGCTCTAACTGCCAGGTAAGGGGTGGGCAATATGGCCTGAAAATAAGATCCCCATTTTATTCCACTTTTAATTTTCAATTTTACTCTTTTTTTTTTTTTTAACTACAAAAGACAATGGAATTATTTTAAATATGTTGTTTTTATTTAAAACAAACAGGAATGTCTCTGTTTGGCTTAAAGAGCAAAGCTAACTTTAACCAAACTAAATCCCTTTTAAATAAAGGTTTGATCAAACAAAGATGAATCCCCCAATTTGGGATTAATAAAGTGCCAGCCTAACTTTCACCAAACTTCCCTTAATAAAAGTAAGAGCCGTGGTCTACTGTATTTACCCTTAAAGGGAAAGTTGATTTTCACGATTTCCATTTTTTAACAGACAACATAACAAATTTATTTGAATTTTGATTTAAAATTGATTTATTGCCCAGCCCCACTGCCAGGGTTTTTTGTAGCAGATAGTGTTGATTTGTGTCTTAGGACATGAACAAAATCACTGATAGTGAAAGTGTGCTTCTTAGCGACAGGTGACGTTGCTATGAGCTGACTGGCTGTTAAAACAAGTGATGTCCCTTCTAAAACTGTACTTGGCAGGGGCCTTGGTAGCTCGAGCAGAGCTGGTGTGCCGTGTACAGAGACTGTGTCCTTACTGCAGCGAGGACCCTACAGCCCTTTGCTGTGTTTGAGTCCTTCTCTCTCTTTCCCCATTTCCTGTCTGATCCTTCAGCCGTCCTATCACTAAAGGCACAAAAAAAAAAAAAAAAAAAAGCTGGACTTGGCAATCCGACGTGTTGAATCTTTGGAGTCTGCAACATGCTGCAACTTTCTCTGCTGCGTCCCAGTTCATGCTTCGTCTCGTTGCGTTGCAAATTATTGATCTGAACTTTAACGACTCCCTAAATTCTGAGTGACTGTTAGTTACTGATTTTTTTTTTAATTCATCTTCACAAGTGACACTTAAATATTTACACTGGTGAAGAGTTTAGTAATGGGTAACACTGCTGCAGGGAAACTTCTATAGAACCGTCCAATCAAGAGCTATGCAAACAGGAAGTCACTCTACCATGCAACCTGTTTTATTTGAAGATAATACAACTTCAGTTAGTGAACACTGATGTTCGCACAAAGCTGAGTTTGATGTGAACCAACACCAACAATAAGCTCTCTCTCCATCATCTCCATCATCTCCATCACCTGCATCGTCAGCCTCTGGTAATAAATGAACTTTTAACCTCGTGTGCAGATCCAGACGGTGAAGACGCAGGAGATGAATCTGTTGCGTGAGCAGCAGGAGGCGCTAACGGCCGAACTGCAGCAGAAACGAGCTGAGCAGGAGAGGCTGTTGGCTCAGAGAGACGACCTCGACTCCCAGCTGCAGGTAACACGTTTGCTCTAGTACTGAACCGAAGAACAAGTTCAAGGTACTTGAATATTTTTAAATAAGACAAAAATAAACAATGCAAAAGGGGGAAACATGTTTGTCTTCACTCTGTTCACTTCCTGTTTGTCTCTTTCTTTGCTTCAGGAGTCAAGTTTTGCCAACAGGAAGTTGTTGGAGCAGTTAACAGAAGAAGGACAAGAGAAGGAAAAACTGCTGAGAGAGCTGGATGAAGCTAAGAAGGTACACACACACACACATACACACACACACACACACATACATACACACACACACACACACACACACATACACACATACACACACACACACACACACACAGAATACCTGCATAACATGCAACTTCAAGACATAGAGATACTCAAACACATGAACACACATCTGTGTGTGTGTGTGTGTGTGTGTGTGAGCAGACAGCAGAGAAGAGGAAGGCCATGCTAGATGACATGGCCATTCAGCTGAACCAGGAGAAGTCTGACCACAAGGAGGCGCTGTCAGACCTCAAACTGCAGCATGAGAAGGAGGTGAGACACAAACCTGATTCTTTTTTGTCTGTTTGCTTCTTCTTTTTGTGATTAAAATCTGACCCCCCCCCCGTGTTTCCTCCCCCTTTCAGGTTCTTGGGGTGAGGGCTCGATATGAGAAGGAGCTCAGAGGACTCCATGAAGACAAGAATCGCTCTGAGGAGGAGATCCGACAGCAGCTTAGAGATGAAAAGGTAAACAGGAGGGAGAAGAGTAGGGAAGGGAACAGGAAGAGAGAGCTGAGGGATCGGTGAAGAAGAGAGGAAGAACAAAGACTGATTTAATATATGTGACACCAAGTCTGATCTCTTTATCAGCAGAAATAGATCAGCAGCGAATCATAAGCTGCTGGTCATTTATGGTTATAATAAATCATTCATCTGTGTGTGTGTGTGCGTGTGTGTGTGTGTCTGTGCGTGTGTGTCTGTGCGTGTGTGTGTAGGCTCGGACCAAAGAGCTGGAGGGTCTTCAGCAGCGGGTGGAGGAGCTGCAGGCTCAGGTTCTGTCCATGGAGGGAACCAAAGGATGGTTCGAGAGACGACTCAAAGAGGCCGAGGTCAGTTCTCATCCTTCTCTGCTGCAGAACTGACCTTGATGTAGAAGTGTACATCAGGACATGTCTGTACACTGTGACATCACTGTTGGGTGTGGTTACAGGTGTAAAGGTATGTTCTGACAGAAAGCAATTCAGCAAATTCATGAGACAAGATTTTAAACAAAGTCAGTGCAGAGAAGAGGTATCCATCGCGTCATCGGCGATTTGAAAATATCAAACTTTTCAGGCGAGTTTGTATGATGCTGTGTCACAACAGCCAGTCAGCAGTGAGACTCTTCCAGTGTCCTGATGGCATGAACGTCCCACATCCGGGCGTTGAATCAGACATGGCGGTCAAAACGACTAATGCTGTGTGTAAACACAATGAAACATAAATTAATTTATGGACCTGATGATGTCACGAACATAGACACAACGTCATTAAGTTGTCCAACGTGTCTGTGACTTCCGCAGCCGATCCTGTGCAGCAATGATGTTATGTTGGCCGTAGTTAGTGACAGGAAACGGCAGGTCCCCCGTCCTCTGAACAGGCTAATAACAGCGAGCTGTGATTCCCTTCAGTGATGCGAATGAGGTGATTGAGGATAATATGATCCAGTGGAGTAACACAATGAGTGACTTGTGAGTAATGGCTTTTGTACAGCGGGTGCATAAGGAATAAATGGCACAAAAATGCAGATGAATTTGTGACAGAAAGACATGAATATGATTCTGTGAATAGTTTTGACAGCTTGCTTCACTCTGGTGGAGCTTCCTGTTGCTGTCGCTGCTGTGGGAGCTGCATGAAGCATCAGTACAGAAAGATAAGTGGCAACTGCTTTTTCACAAGCTGTTAAATAATCACACGGATGTTTTTATGTTGTGTGATTGTGACTGAGATTTAGCCATTGTTGTTGTTGTCGGAGACCGACATGACGTCTGTTCTGCACAGTCACTTTGATTAGTTAATGCTCCGAAAAATCGACCTCGATGTGAAACAGAAGAGTCGCTTTTGCTGCATGATATTCGTGTTTTGTGTGAAAGTACTCATGACCAGTCAGCATTTCGAAAAATATTACTGAAATGTAAGTTAATTGTGTGTGGGTGTGTGGGTGTGTGTGTGTGTGTGTGTAAGCTGCTGAACAGCTTCCCTCGGTTACTCGTCACCTCTCAGCTTGGTTAAATTCTGCAGGTTTGAGATTGAATCAGATCTGTTGGAGTTTGAAAGAGGTGAGCAGAACTCTCTGCTGCTGACATAACACACCACATTTTCGAACTGAGCTGTTTGTGGTTGAGTTGCATTGTGGGAAATGTAGGGTCCAGCTTTGAGAAGGAAGGAGACTGTATGAAGTAGAAAAGAGGACACAAATCGATTCATCTGTGGAGACGCTGAACTTGTAATAATCTATTTGACTGTTTAAACTTTCTGCAGGAGAACATAGAGAAGAAGTCTCTGGAACATCAGGACGAGATCAAGCGGCTGCAGAAAGAACACACACTTCAGCTGGAGGTACACACACGTGCAGTGGTTTGAGAAAATATGTGTGTGTGTGTGTGGGTGTTGGTTTGTACATGCAGTCAGTGTGAGGGTTTGTGTGTGTGTGTGTCTAATTGAATGAGCATTTCTGATGAAAGCGTAGTTGTCTCCATGGTAACATGGACAGGCTAAATCGTGTTAGCAGCGGATCGAGTGGAGGAGGCTCATGTGAACGCTGACGGTCTGTTTGCATGTTGGTGGTGACAAAGTCGAGGTTTCTGCTCTTTACTTGACTTTCTGCTGCCACTCCACAACATCTCAGAGGAAAGTGTCGAACTTTTTTACTTTATTACTTTGATCTGACAGCTGTAGTCACTTTGTAGATTAACGGTTTGTTTCTTTTTATGTTTCGAATGATGTGAAGAAAAGAACTTCACAGGAAAATGAAGCTCACAAAAACTTTCAGTGATGAAACAACCAACTCTGCACATAAAGAACACATGATGTCCTCAAGGAAGCCTGACCTTCGTTATCATTTCAGTTTGATAACGAACCACTAAAGCACAACCCGCTGTGCATCATGGGATATGTCAGGTTCCTTTCAGCCAATCAGATTACCAGGCTGACTCTGTGTTCCTCTGAGGAAACTGTTCTTTCCTGAAGGACTCCAGAGACCCACTGTCACTGATTATTCTGTGTGTGTGTGTGTGTGTGTGTGTCGGTGTGTGTGCGTGCTTGTTATCTGCTGGATAACAGCCTGCCACTAGGAGCAGAACAGGGAAACTTAATAGGAAAAGTTAATTAATGATGGAGGGAGTCAAACTGGCGGGCGGGTCGGCGGCTCGGCGGCTCTGCAGGTACACCGAGTGTCGCTGTTTTGCGTTTCAGTTGTCACGTGTCATTTCCTGTCTGACTGACTGAACAGGAGCTCTGATAGATACCATGTTCAATCAAACGTGAACATTTAAAAAAATTTAAATTTAAAAAATCCTCTGCTTGTTGTTTCTCTTCCTCGTATGATCCTGATTTCTTCAGTTAAACCAGTTTCAGATGAAAGCTGCTGATGATTTAAACTCAATGGATTACACAAAAGGAATGACTGAGTGTTTCTGCATGTTCTGATCCATGAGCTTTAGACTCAGTTTTATTAATGTAGGGTCAGCACCGAATCACAACACTAAATGTCTCAAGACGTTTTACATGAAGTGTTCAGTCTTAAAATTGTGTTCTTTTCTTCCTTTTCCTTGATTTTTAGTTTCTAATTGTTCTTTTTTTCCCTTTCCACTCAGGGAGCGTGTTGCAGTGTCGGACTAGCAGGTTTTACTTCCAAAAAGAAAATCCAGAGAATTTGTTGATTGGTTACTTGTAATTTGTTGCAAAATAAACAAAAGATAAAAAACAAGATAGTAGTCTTAATGTCCGTACTATTATTACTGAAGTTTAAAAACAGGATCTGTCGTGACCATCTGCTCTTCCTCCCTGCGTCACGCCAATCACTTCATACACGTGGCCATGCTGCTTTCAGACTTTAAAGGGAAATATTAGTAAAATACATAGATATAAATAAACGTAAAGAGAGCAGAATAGAATCTTTGATAGAGGTGGGTGGTCAGAGAAAGAGAGTAATTGGGCTCTGAACTGACCTGAAGACAAACCCGAGAAACAGAAACTGATGAAAAAACAACTTGTTATGGTCACATGATCACCGCGGCTTTGTTACCACTCTGTCTCTCTGCAGTGAGGTGGTCTGTGATGCTGCAGTCAGCAGTTTAATGGAGAGCGAGTTTGTTCACATACTCAACCTTAAATGTGTGCAGGTGGCGGGAACAACAGCACCGCGCAGGAGAGGAAAAACCTTTTATTGATGCAGCATTTCCACCTTAAAAGTCCTCATCAGGTGGTCGCAGTTTGCAGATCAGCTGTGTGCTTCCGTTTGCATCTGAATCTGTGAGCGACTCGGCCAGCGGACAGCAGGTTAGAGTGAGGGGCCGTTTACGCAACGCAAGTTTTTGCTTTCAACTGTAAACTTATGTCGGGTTTCAGCCTTTTTTTTTTTTTTTTTAAACACAACAGTGTACTGGCGCCTCTGAAACAACAAACTTTTGAAACCAGGATTCAAAGCAGAATCTTTTGACTCGGAAACCTTCATTCTGGCTGCGTAAACTGGCAAACTGCTAAGCCTGTAAAATTGGTGATTACGCTACTATTATGCTAATGCTAGTGCAAGTCAATGCATTCTGCAGTAGCCACTACCAAACTGTGATTAAACACTCCACAGTGCAGCCAAAGCAGGTTGAATATGACGACAGTCTGTAGAGGTAAGATCGAGTGTTGGTAGAATAATTTTAGAAGTCACACTGCGGCTGAATTTCAATCTGCGGCTGAATTTCTTTAATTTGTGACTCTGGTTAGCGTTTACAGGAACAGGAGGTAAACAACTTTGGCGGCTCTGACGGAATGTCATCACAAAGTTGTACCGCCAAATAGTGGCCTGGCATGCATACCACAGCGCTTTCAGTTCTTTGTGTAAATGCAGTTTGTTTGTTTTTTTGAAGGACTTTTTTTGTTTGTGGTCAAGCTGCTCTCGACTAAACATGGTGTCAAATCAGACGGCGTTTCTTCTTATCTTGAATCCTTCCTTCAGACAATGCCGTGACTGTCATTCAGCGATGGGGATCGACTAGTTACATGTAACAGAATTACGTAATTTAATTACAAAATAATTGTAACTGTAATTTGTTATAATTACCTAGAAAGAATGTGTAATTAAATTACAATTACTTATTAAAATGTTAATGATTACAAAGAGGGTTACATTTGAATATTTTCTGTAAAAAGCTCGGGCTGTATGTTGAATAATATTCATTTTGTTGCTTTGCATGTTTTGATGTGCACAGTGATTTCTTTTGTCATTTCCAGTCAAAGAAGGTTTTGTAAAGTTTGATGTTATTCTGCAGCTTCTGATTGGTTCTCTTGTTTGAATTTGCAGCGTCCACGTCTGTTATTAACACTGTCTGGTTCAAACAGTTGAAAATATTCATTAGAAATTTAGAAAAGTAATCAAGAAGTAATCAAAGATAATAAGTTCCATTCCTTTGATTGCATTAGTTGTTACATTTTAAACACAGTAACTAGTAATCTGTAACCTATTACATTTCCAAAGTAACTGTCCCGACCGTGCTGGCGTTGACTTTGATGTGGAAACTGTGGGACTCAAAAACCGACTTTATCCAAGTTAACCTCCACCAGCGCGCACACACCCGTCCATCTGTCCATCTTGTTTATTTTAAGATTTTTTTGTGAGTTTTTCTTCACTTTTGGTTTGTTCATCATCAGTGAAATGAAATATGAAGACCTCAGAAATGAAAGCCAAAGCTCATACTGCCTAATAAGGTGTGTGTGTGTGTGTGTGTGTGTGTGTGTGTGTGTGTTTGTGTGTGAGGGTTGAGGTGTGTGACATTACAGGGAATTAACAGACTCGGTTGTTTTCCTCCAGAATTACATGTTTTTTCACACCAGGTGGGCGGCTGCAGCCTGCGGATGTTTTAAATGGAGATTTCAGTCAAATTAATTAGCAGCAGGAGATTAGAGGGGAATTAAAAGCACTTTTTTTTTTTTAAATTTTAAATTAATCCCTCAGTCAGCTGGATTAAGAGTGAGAGGGCATCAGTGAGGTGGAGGTGCTTCTTTAAGGTTTTTCTCTCTAACTGCAAAGAAAAGTTTCAAAGAACCGATTTGTCTGTGAGGTCTTAAAGGGCACATGCACACGCACGCGTCACATGTTGTGGAGTCTGTCATGATTCCAATGTGGACGTGGTGAGTGATGTAACCATGTGGAAATGAGTCTTCTCTGATCCTCAGAGATCAGATCGTTCAGTGTTTCATGCTTCTGCCTGTCGCTCTCAAATCAGAACATTTCAAATCCTGTTAATCTGTTTGTGTTTGTGCGGAATTTTCTTCCAAATCTTTCTGTCGCACTCACAAACTTTAAAGTCTGGTGCAAAGTTTTCTCACAGATTTACTCTATTAAACTGACATTGTCTTGTAAAACCCTGTATCTCCAGTTTGGAGGATTTTAGTGTTTTGTCCTCAAACAAAACTGAACGTGTCATGTGTGACGCTCCAGAGTTTCTCCAACAGGTGTCCTCAGTTGTCTCTCTGTGTCTCTGTCCTGCAGGAGAAGCAGTCAGAGGTGGAGGGAGTGAAGCAGCAGCTGGTGCAGGTGGAGAAACAGAGAGATGAACACAGTGACACCATCGGAAAACTCAAACAGGTAATGGCTGAAACTGAAACACCTGATAATACTCACTCACCAGAACTATTAAAACTTTTCCAACCTTTTTGAAGCACGTACACACACACACACACACACACACACACAAACACAGTGGGGCTGTTGTTTCATCAGGTTCAAAGCGGAGTGTCTGCCTCCTTCTGAGTCGTTTGTCCTCCGGACAGGAGCCTCGTTTCATCTCCACAGCGAGTTTCACTGACTGCGTCTCGTCAGTGAGGTTCTGCACCAGAACAGCTGGTCTGACACACCGATGTGAACGTTTACAGAACCTGCAACACTTATTTATCACATGTTAATCATCGTCAGATGTAGGGCTGCAACTAAAGATTATTTTCATTATCAATTAATCTGCCAGTTATTTTCACAATTAATCGTGTAATCGTTTAGTCCACGAATGTCAAAAAGTGTGAAAAATGCTCATTTCAGTTTCCCAGAGCCCAGTGTGACGTCTTCAGATTGCTTTCTTTGTCCAAAAACAACACAAACACTCCTCATATGATGGTAAATGACACAGAAAAGCAGCAAATCCTCACATTAAAGCAACAATATGTAAATTTGACTGCAACCTGCAACTTAACGGTGCATGTTAATACATCCTCACAAAACAGCAATTTTAGTGAAATCAGGTCATATTTCAGAGAACATGACCCCTGGTTTTCCCTCTGATGTCTTTTGACTGCTCTGTCTGACTGCAGCCTTTTATTTAGCAGAGCTGTCACCAACAACGACCCGCCGCTGCAGCTTCAGTCTGCAGGCAGCCTTCGTGTTGCTTTCAGGAACCTCCGTGAATCGCAGAGCTGAGGCAGAGCAGTCGTAGGACATCAGAGGAAAAACCAGGGGACATGTTCTCTGAAATATGACCTGATTTCACTAAAATTGGTGTTTTGTGTGACATGTTATTGTGCATCGTTTAGTTTTGTTCTTTGAAGCTACAGGTCTCGGTCAAAGTTGCACAGTGTTGCTTTAAGGAGGCTAAAGCAGCAATTCTTTTTAATTTTTCATTTGAAAAATGACTGAAATGATTAATTGGTTAAAGTAATTGATTAATTTTTTTATCATCAATTTTTTATCGTTGCAGCTCTAATCAGATGTCATATGTCACTCATGATTATTAAAGTGTGAAGGACGGTTATAATCAGTTTCTCGAGCTCGTATTGAAACAGGCTCTGATTCTTTTAAAAACAGTCTCTGTGATGGCAAAATAAGAGCTAAGTTTTAAACGCGTGAAAAAAATTAATCTGTTTGTGTCGCTGCAGGAGATAAAGGACACTGTGGATGGTCAGAGGATTCTAGAGAAGAAAGGAAGTGCAGCGGTGAGTAAACATTTGTAGACTGATGTTACCACAGACAGACAGACAGACAGAGAGGAGTGATGGACAGGCAGAATTTAAATAGAGATGAGAGAGAGAATATAGTTTGCAGAGTAATTTAAGAGCAGCCGTGCATGCAAAATAATAATTAAAAAGTAAATCCTTCACTGTGTGTGTGTGTGTGTGTGTGCGTGTGCGTGTGTGTGTGTGCACATGTGTACCTAGCTGAAGGATTTGAAGCGGCAGCTGCAGCTGGAGAGGAAGCGAGCCGACAAACTGCAGGAAAGACTCCAGGAGATACTGACCAACAGTAAGACCAGGACAGGTACACACACACTCACACACACACACACACACACACACACACACACACCTCAAACACCCTAAATGTGTGATGTCACTGTGATGTCACATCACTCTCTGGTCTACAGACTGTAAATACCGGTGATCACAGTTTTCCCTAACAGTGCTGTGACGGTGTTTCCTGCTTTGTTTGTTTGTTTGTTGAATCAGTTGTGATTTGATGAGTTGATGGTGGAACAACATACACGACTTTCCTCTGATTTTAAACCTAGAAAGATAAAAAAACAACAG
Organism: Naso vlamingii; assembly: GCA_029822935.1. Lineage (NCBI taxonomy): Eukaryota > Metazoa > Chordata > Actinopteri > Acanthuriformes > Acanthuridae > Naso > Naso vlamingii. The sequence continues at coordinate 25,518,015 of JAPQLA010000002.1, read as the reverse complement.
TGACTTGTTTTTGATTCTTACTTGAGAGTTATACCAATGTACCGATTTTCATGTTAAAAATGTGCTAAACTAACAGGAAGAGTATTTAAAGCCCCTAAATGGACGCCATTCCCTTTAAATGCTTCAGTGAGGAGTGACAACAACACTTGGCCTGTGTGTGTGTGTGTGTGGATGGGTGTGTGTGTGTGTGTGTGTGTGTGTGTGTGTGTGGATGGGTGTGTGTGTGGGTGGGTGTGTGTGTGGGTGTGGGTGGGTGGGTGTGTGGATGGGTGTGTGGATGGGTGTGTGTGTGTGTGGGTGTGTGTGTGTGTGGGTGTGTGTGTGGGTGTGTGTGGGTGTGTGTGTGTGTGTGTGTGTGTGTGTGGGTGGGTGTGGGTGTGTGTGTATCCTTTGTGGCTGAGACGTGATTGTAACGTTACCGATGGGTCCGATAACCGGCCCTGTGTTTAGCTTGTGTCAGAAGGTTCTGCCTCAGTCCGGAACCTTCTGTTCAATATTTAATGCAGCGCTCTGACTCCCAAAGCTGAGGTGGACACACTGGCGTCTAGCATAACACACACACATACACACACACACACACACACACACACACACACACATGAACACCCTTGCACAGTCTTTCTGTATCCACTTACCTCGATTATTTTTTTTTCCTCACTTATTATTTGTCTTTTTTGCAGATTTTTCTCCATTTCCTTCTTGGACCTCTCTTTAACAGTCCCTCTGTCACAGAAGTTTACACATACACACTCTCTCTCTCTCACACTCTCACACACACACACCCACACACACACACACACACTCACTCACACAAAAACACACACACTCTCAGAGCAGTGCAGGGCAGTCCTCAGCATCATGTATAATATATGAGTAGTGATAAATGTTTAAAAAGTTCTTCTGCACAAACCTGAGAATAAGACATTTTAAAGTAGCCTACTTATCTCTCTGCCCAGTCAAAGCACCTACAATAAAGGGACGGTCCACTGCGTAAAAGGGACGGTCCACTGCGTAAAAGGGACGGTCCACTGCGTAAAAGGGACGGTTCACTGCATTAAAGGGACGGTTCACTGCATTAAAGGGACGGTCCACTGTGTAAAATTGACAGTTCACTGAATTAAAGGGAAGGTTCACAGCTTTAAAAGGATGGCCTACTGCATTAAAGGCATGGTCCACTGTGTAAGTGACATCCACTGTATTAAAGAGATGGTCCACTGCGTGAAAGGGACAGTTCACTATGTTAAAGGGACACTTCTTCTAAAGGGAGGGTCCACTGCATTAAAGTGATGAACCAGATTCTTAAATTTGCAAGCATTAAATAAGAATGATCAAAACATACATGAAAGTCAATGTAAACACAGCGAACAAATTGGCAACGTACACTGTTTGCTGTGTATATAAAAGAATCTGTCAACTTCACTTTTACAAATTCAGTCGTTTAAAACTTCAGGTACCTTGAAAGTGCTTGAAAAGTTCAGGTTCAAAATACAGAGAATTTGCAGTTTGCCTCCGTTCTTAAATGGCTCTGTGAAACGTGAATTAGAAGAAAACCCTCAGGAATATGTTGCTGTAAAGTCTGCAAGTTTTTAGATGAGGGCTTGTCTAGAATTTTGGAATCCATGCTTCACCTTTTAAAGGTCTGGTGTGTTAAAGGGACACTGAGTACATTTACATGCACAGTTGAGTCGTGTTTTGCTTAAATCTTGATCAGACCATTTAACTGGACTACTGTCCTTGTCCCGGTGTTCATGTGCTGAGGGAGAATCAATTTATTGTCCCACTCCACGACAGTAGGCGGCGATATGCCTTGTCAGCTGGTTGCTATTGGACCTTCTTCAGGTTAGCCAAACAAGCTACAAAAAAGTTAGCGATCTGCTAGCTGTAACAATGAAAACATGGACAACTTTACAGCGCCGTCTACTTCATATCTATGCTTTACTCTTGGTACAAATATTATTCGTGCTTCTCCTTGCGCTTATGGGATTTTGTTTTCGTACTGGCTTTGTTCTGTAAATTTATGTTGTTTGAGTTGCAGGTCAAAGACGCCGCATCGATCATCAATGCTTAGGCCAGTCTGCGCCTGGTTGAGGCGTATTCGTACAGGAGTATTTAGTTCAGATGTTTGTTGTTACGCATCTGTAACCACACCAAGCTGTGATGTCACAGTGTACCAACAAACCCTGGAGTACACTTTAAAGAAGAGTCCCGTTTTCATCTTTTCATCCTCTCTGTCTCTCTGCAGGCCTGGAGGAGCTGGTTCTGTCCGAGATCAACAGTCCCAGTCGGACTCAGCAGACCGGAGACTCGTCCTCTGTCTCCTCCTTCTCCTACAGAGACATGATGAAGGAGGCCCAGCCGACCAATCAGAACAAGGTAGGAGGAGCCTGAGCCACAGCTTTTGTTTTTTAAAGTCAGCTTTGTGTCGTTCACTATCGTGTCAACTGATATATTAAGTTAATTTTTATTAATACGTGGTATCTTTCCCCTGAGGCCACAAACTTATCAATCAAGATGTTACCACGGTGATGTGGTGATGACATTTTATTTTCTGAGGAGTGTTTGAAGTTCCTGCTGTATTTTTAGCTCCCTTAGTGTTTTCAGCCTGGCCTGTGTGTGTGTGTGTGTGTGTGTGTGTGTGTGTGTGTGTGTGTGTGT
>JAPQLA010000002.1:25455420-25471977 GCA_029822935.1 Naso vlamingii | reverse complement strand
TCATTAAAGTTAGGGTGAAGACTTGGGTTAAGGTTAGTCTTCAGGAAGTTATTGTCAGTCAAAGTGATGTCCTCTAAAGACATGACTCTGTGTGTGTGTGTGTGTGTGTGTGTGTGTGTGGACAGCAGTTTCCGCTCCAGCAGAAACTCTTTTCCCTGTGTTACTGCAGCTTGACTGACGGCACTTTTTCAGCATGTTTTTAGTTTAAAGGAGCAGTTCGTCAGTTTGTTGTCTCATGTTTCACATTCTGTGTGTTCGGTGCATCGTCACTTTGATGAGCCACAATGTTTCGGTGTAAAAAGACTTCGCTTAAACAAAAGTACAAAGTTTTAGCCGATGAAACCTCTTATATTTTTGGATTATTCATCACTTTAATGTTGAAGTTGATTAATTTGATCAATATTATTTGTACTAAAGGAGAAACTTGCTTTTTTTGCACATTCTTTTGGACATTTTCACCCTTGATGACAGGAAGCAGACATGACTGACAATAGAGGGACATGGACGTGACGAAGAAGGGAGTAAAAGAAGTCCCATCAATGAATTCAGTTATTGATTGAAGCTAAATTGTCTACCAGTGCAAAAAGTAAAAATATCTTAAAGTGTAAAATGAAAACAAAGTGACAGCAAAGCTAGGCCTCCTGCAGACTCACTGACTGTGTTTGAGTCATTATCGATCAGTGATCAGAGAGGTCTGCTCCCTCGTTATCAATCAGTAATCACAAACATGTTTTCTGCTCCAATGATCAGTGATTGGAGACGTGTTGTTATTAACTGATCACACTCAGGAACATCTGTCTTGTCAGCAGTGAATCAGGTTGTTTCCTGTTTTCTTTATGTAAAATACTGCCTGTCACATCTGGAAAAATGTGACACGTGTAAGTTCAGTACTCAAGTAAATATACTTAGTTACATTCTGCCTCTGGAGGTTCTCCTGCAGGCAGGACTTGTCATCTTCGCTTTTGGCTGTTTTGTGGCAGAAATGTGATTGAAATATTTGGATAAGTTTTGATCTTTGAGGCGTGAAAGTCGTGAAAATCAGCTCGTCTTCTTGGTTCTTGTGGAGGTTGTGGATACTTTTACTCCGCAGTCTGACAGGAAGTCCTCTGACTCAGGTTCGGCTCCTACACAACAATAACCATAAAACCAGCAGCCACCCCATTACCGGAAGCTTCCAGGGTTGAAGCTGCAGCGGCAGCTCAGTGTGAGCCAAAGGCTGATCCCGGAGCTGTGGAGAAAAAACATCATGTGGATGCTTGAAATGTCTGATGTGAGCTCAGAAACACATGTTGTCATGTTCTCATAAATTAAATTTTCCTCTCTGGCCACCACGAGTAGACCACAAGAATTTGATTTAAATTTCTTAAATTTATAAATTATTGATGGCCAAACCCTGAAAAGTAAAAGCCTGAAAAGAGAAGCCAGATCATGCGCTCGTCTCCTCGGACCTCAAACCAAAAATTAAAACATCATTTATAGCGGGCTGTTTGCAGCACGGTGGATGAAAGTTTCTTACGACATAACACTCGTGTATAATCATGACTCGATTCTCTTATCTGGATTTTGGCAGCTCGACAGTTAGAAGTGATAGAAAGGTTTCCCGGCTCACGCACACTGATGCTAAAGGGTTCGTTGTGCGTCCAAAGCCCCTTTTCCACCACGCAGTACAGCACAGTACAGTACCGTTCAGAACTCCTTGGAAAAGCAATCCCTGATCTGGTTTGGGTTCCCGCTACTGACCATCTGCTTTATATGCCAGAGGCCGGAGCGTTGTTCTGTCTGAACTGTGACATTCAAACAAACTAATGCAGCAGCTACCATTATAGATTTTATCTGTGAGATTTATTTTCTATAAATTAATGATATCATGTTTGAAAATGATAAGGAAGCAATCTGGCTGATGTTTAATCTCCATCATCAGTTAATCAGTTCATTTTCTCTGCGGGTTATGAGGTGAGGGGTCGGGCTGCTGCTGCGAGATGACTGGCTGAGCCCTGACTCCTCTCAAATCCAACAACCACGCGACACATTACAAACAGGCGTTATTTGGACAAACTGACTACATATAAGAGATCAATGTGGTTACATTCTTGCTTATAAAAATGTAAATGCCCACTGATATGATATTTTAACTTGCAACGACACTTGAGAACAGCTTCGTGATTTAAGTCAGCTGTGTGATTCCCTGATCAAACAGAACAGCAGCACAGAGAAAAAGTCCTTCGTTTGTTCGCCTTTTCGAGTATAATTCATATTAATTCCTTAGTTAAAATGGAAGCACCTCTCGGCTTCAGTTTTCACCCTTTGCTCTTTTATTTAGTTTCAATCTCAAGGAAAAAAGTTCGTCAAATAAAAATATTTCTGTTATTAGTTCTGTTGGGTAAACACTGATGATCCTGGCACACATCAACTGAAGGAAGCCAAGAGCGGCCATGGTTGCCGCTGTCTTTTTTATTTTGTTATCTTGAGATCACAAGATATTCATCTCATTATAACGGGATAACTGCTTGGTCTGTATCAAATTAATCTGGTTATGACACGATAATGAGCCCTCATCTAGAGATCGTGGGATAGTTATGGAGAAATGGAAAGCGAGTGTCTGGTTCATGATCGCACAGATTTGACCCTTCAAAATCTCTGTCACTGTCGGGGAGGATTCATAACTAAACAGGAAACAAAGGTATAAATGTGTCATCAGAAAAAACAGCTACGATGTAAGGATCATAAGGAAAATATCATGTTTGCGACACTGACCAACTCCTGCTCGTTATGCCGTGATAACACATTAATTCTTCCTGTCACCATGAGACAACAAGCCGTACTCTCATGATAATGAGATGATTATTTTGTAATTATGAGATAACAAAATGAAAAACAATAACAGCGACCATATTAACTCATTCAGAGATTGATTTATATTTTTTTATTTAAATAAAATAACATTGTAGCTCAGATATAGCGATACGTTTTAACGATGTAATGTGTATCATGATACACGGTGATCAATATGATAAAATAACGTCATGGGCTCGTTCAGTGCGATACAATATGAAGGAAAAGTCTGTTTCTGTGCAGTGGTAGAGGAGTTCAAATACCGGAAAAGCTTTAATGCATTGAACTGCACAAACATTCAGTTCAAGGCCTTAATTCAACCTGTGTGGACGCAAACGCCGACTGAAAATCTCTCGTTCAGACGCTGCTGACACAACACACATGAGCAGAACAAAGGAGAATGAACTGGAGTAACCTTTACAACTATTTACCATCAGAACTGAGACAAATACATCCACATAACAATGTTTGACGTGATAAATACAAGACACTGATTCTTAGTATAGAAACAACTGATTTTTGCTCGTAAAAAATTATCTTAGATCAATATGAGTCACACTAGAAAGACGATTTGCTGTTTCCATATCGATGGAGTTTGATCGTAAATATAAATCAATGCATCGATACCTCGATGTATCGTTACAGCCCTAACTGTAGCAGTGAAGTGTTGGAATGTTTGCAATGATCATTTATGAACGTGTTTAAGGTCAAAGTGGAGATACAAGTATTTGCAGCAGTAACAAGAAGCAGCTGTTGGAAGTGCAGAGCTCAAAAAAATCAAATGAAACATTGACTCCACCACTGAATAAACATTTTTTCAGAATTCAGCCTGACATGTTTAGACTCTTGAGAATCTCCAGTAGGATTTAAAAGCGTGTGGTTTGGACGGACAGAATGAGTTTGTCAGAATAAATCCACTGTTGGTTCTTCAGAGGTTAAACTTCCTGGATCAGACTCTGTGATTCAAACCAAACCTGAGGAACAAAAGTTTTATTGCTCCCATTGTGCACTTTATGCAATAAACCAGCGACAATAACTTTCCATCTGATGAAGAGCAGCTCCAGTGGAAACTTTATTGTGGCTGGTTTATTGAATGAAGAACGCAGAGGGAGAGATACAGAGCGAGACGGCCGCCGTGTTGTTTCTCTGCAGACTGAGGAGGCTCTGTTGGACCGACCATAAAAAACACCTTTAATAACCTGCAGCTTTAGATCTCTATCTTACACACCTCAACCAAAGTTCAGCTCCATGTGTGTCTGAGAATCGATCGATAAAGACCAGACATGAAACACACTCCCTATATTTGAGATGTTTCTGAGATTTTCAGTTAGAATATCACTGTAACAGTTGTAATGGTTTTTAAACAGGACCCAAGTTCAAGACGCCGGGACAAAAGGTAAAAAGGTAGAAGGGGTGTTATTGTGTGTAGGTGGAGTGGATGAAGCAAGCTGAGCGGAGGAGTTGCGTGATGCTGGTGACGAGAGGCAGGATGTGAGAGGCGGGGTGGTGTTGTGGCTGAAGCGCTGGAGCTCGATGGTGGTGGATGACTCTGCAGGGTCCCGGAGAAAACGCTCGAAAAACTCTCACTAGAAAACAACATAACCTGTTGTTCTAATGCTGCCACTGACAATGATGAATGGGAAGCATATATAGCAACGCCCAACTGCTGAGAAACACACGATGAAAAACTAAGCCAGAAAAACAGAGAAAAAAATCCCCCAAATACTCAGAAAATTACCCCAAAAACCCACACCATGACGATCACGTGTTTTTATATAAAATTATGTGTTAAACAAATCAAACAACCTCGAAACAGAAAGCTATAAACGCCCCGTTCATTTGCTCACAGGCCACCATCCATGTTGCCAGTCTGCAACATTCAAAATGGCATTTGCAGGTGAATTAATAATTTTTACTGTTTCCAAATTCCTATTTTCAGTATTGAAACAGGCTGTCAATAGGGATTCTGTTTTAAACATTTCCCATGTGTGACTAAATTTGCCCTTTTCAGCTTCATGACGATGCATTTTTCAGCCAAACTCAAGTGTTTTAAATAGTTTTTTTTAAGAATGAGATGAATTCATGAGGGAGTAAATAATTCTGCATGTTTGTCTTTGGACAGTGTTGTTTGTAAATGTGACTGTCTTCTTCGGAAAATCACTTTCAGACTGATTTCCTTCCTTGAAGAAAGCTGTTAGTTCAGGTTCAGTGTGCTGTTTCTTTTAGCAGCTGGATTTTACTGAACCTTTAAGCACCAAACTGTTTGTTTGTGAGGAGTTTTTAAGTCAGAACCAATGAGCTTTGAGCTGACGAACTCACACAGGAGGCCTCACTCACCTGTAGCATCATGTTAGTCTCTTTTGCTCTCCTTCATCATCTCCCTCCTCCTTCCTTCCTTCCATCATCCTGCCCTATTTCCATCTCTTCTCCTCTTGACTCCTTTTTCTTCACCCTTTTCTCATTTGTCCTCTTCCCTCATCCCTCGTTCTCTCGTTTCATTTCCTTGTCTTATTTTTCCTCGTCAGTGCTTCTCTCAGACTCTTTTACATCCTTCCTGTCCTCCTCCCATCTTTATCTTTTCCTCTCTCTTTTGCCTCTTCTCCGTATTCCATCCTTCCTCTTTCCCTCCCTGTAGTTCACTTTGTTTTGTTGTGCCTCCTCTCTTTTTTAAAAATTTCTTTCTCCTTTCTATTGACAAATCAGTTGCTTTTTCATCTCATTCCTCTTCTCTTCTTCCTTTCCTTCCATCTCTCCTTATTTTTTCATTCAACAGTTCTTTCTCTTCTTCTCCTCCGCTCTCTTCTCCTCTGTTTCCTGTCTTCTTCTCCTCCCCTCCTGGTTTGTCTCTCACTCTCTGTCTCTTTTCTGTTTGTGTGTTTTCTGACAGGGTGGCCATACATGGACATGGAGTAAGGACGGCCTGACGCCTCCTCCTCGATCTCCAACACAAAGCTGCTGTCTCTCCACCATCAACACAACCACTAATGCCCCACCGCCATGAAGGAGAGAGAGAGCGTAAAACAGAGACAGACAAAGGAAAATTAGAGAGGGCAAAACAGCAAGCGAAAGCAAAATAGATAGAGAGAGAGAAAGCGGATGAGGAAGAGGGAGGCTGCACGTTTGTAATCACCACAGCAGAGAAATACTTAGAGGGAGGCAACGCAGACGATTCTGTCTATCCTGCAACTTCAGGAACCATCATCACAATTTAATAAGAATTTGAAAGGCTGCAGCTCTGCAACAAATCAGTCTTCAGAGGGAGAGAGGGTGGGCGAGAGAGCTAGAGACAGATAGAGAGAGGGAGAAGCAGAGGAGGTGAAGGGCAGACAGCCGTGTTTAACACTTTCCCTCCTGGTTCATTTCTCTTTGCTCTCTGTCGTCCCAGCGGCAATAAACCGGTGACAGCAATATCAAAGCATAACTTTAATATTATTTTACACATATTCTGCTGCTCTAGGACTGCTGAGATTTCCAGAAATTATGTTTTTCTATCAGGAGAGTCTGTGTTTTGAAGCGAAACATCGTGTAATTTAGGAGAGCAGGACTGACCGATTCGCTTACAGACTGAAGTTTGTCACCTGCAGCAACAAAAAACAGTCAAAACAGGAAACACTCCTGCTGACTCTGGATGCTTTCCAGGTCTTAAAAGGGTCATTTTACCCTGAGGGTTGCCTTGTAGGCCAGGAGGAGGAGCAAAAGAGAGCTCCACCCCCACCTAGCAGAAGGACATCAGAAACTTTTCAAAAAAAAAGACTGGCCATGTACCTGTCAGATGCATTGGCATTCCTGCTCCTTTAACGGATTTTTTTCATGGCTTGACACCTAACTGCCATCTGACCCCTCCCTCTGCCCCTCCTCCCCTCCTTCCTCCCCCCTCAACATGTCCGCGCAGGAAAAGAAGTGAGCGAGGATTCAGTTAAGGCTCTTACCTCAGATCCATTAGCTCCACCCCCTCCACGTGGACACTACTTGACTCTGTGGTTGGGACGTACTGATGCAAGATGGCGGCCGGAGTGGCGACATGGCTGCCGTTTGCGCGGGCAGCAGCAGTGGGTTGGCTGCCGTTGGCCAAGAAGACGATGCCCAAACCTCCTGTGGACAACTCGTCCAGATCAGATGAGATCCTGTACGTCAACGTCAGCGGGGTCAGGTTTCAGGTGGGTGGTGCTGTGCGGTGCAATGCAAAGCCATCAGTTACAGACATGTCACCTTCATTCCGAGCCCAGCGTCACAGGAAATGATGTCCTTATTGGACAATTCAGAGCAGAACTCTTTGCTGCAGCCTGACCTTCATCCAAGATGCATTACATATAAGAAAGGTCAGGTGAGATAAAAACCCCAGTGATGAGAAATTTAAACAAACGATTATGAACCTGCTGTCCGTTCGTGGTGCTGAAATAGATTTGCCGAGAGCTGCTTTCGCTGCTCTCTGCATGCAAACATCAGATATTTACAGGTTTCAAACATCGTCATCACTCAGTGTTTCTGTGAAGTCTTCTCACATTACCATGCAACGACTTCTGCTGAGACAGGACGTGAAAAGTTAGTTGTAGATTTAAGTGTTGTGGTACTCAAGACTGGTCTTGATTTCGAGACCAGTTTTTAATGTCTCGGTCTTGTCTTGGAATCAAATGCATTTTGACTCGGTCTTGTCTAGGTCTCGGATATGACGGACTCGGGTCAACACCACAATTCATTTGTCAGCATAATGACTGTGATTGGATGTTAAACTTTCTTCTTCATATGCAGCCGATAATGTAAGCCATTTGTGGTTTGATTTTTTTTTGATTCATCTGAGTTTGGCTACCTTAGTCACAGAGAATTCAAAACACTCGGCAGACTGCAGGTTCTGAAGGACAGTGCTTACTGAGACGGCTGGGAAAACATTAAGCTTCTACTGTCACATTGAAATCAGAGGAAGAATTTTTTAAAGTCTTGGTCTTGACTCGGTCTCGCTGACTGGGTCTTGGTTAGTGTGGTCTTGACTACAACACTACACAACACATCGACTTTTTCTGTCGTCATGTAAAAGCACTGAGTGTGGAGCGCTCAGGTGAATCAAACTGCAGGTTTTCTCTCGAGCATCCGCCACCGACCTCAGCACTAACGTCTGCTCTGCTACATGAAGGACAAACTTCTTCCTGACTGACAGTGAACAGAACTGCCTAACCCTAACAATCAAGGACCTTATTTATCAACCATGTTTACACACAGTTTTGCACAAAAAACAGTGTGTACGCTCACACTGGCAGACACTTTCGTGTGTCTGTTCATGTGTTTACAAATGAGTGTAGATCTGTGTGAACAAACTGCAGCTGAAGCGTCGACGTTTATCTGTTTCTTGCTAAGCTTCATTTATAACCAGCTGCTTTCCTCCTCTGACATTTTCTTGCACAACATTAAAGTCGCTTTCTTTTACTCTGACAACAAAGACATCATGTCTTCGGGTGAAATGTAAGTCTTTACATTTACATTAACCCCCTGCTGGCCCAGTTTGATGTGAAAAATGCTTCTTTCATGCTGGATTTTCAGAACCTCATCACCAGCAGCTGCAGACCCGAAGCATCTGTTAATGGCATTTAATTAGAAGTTCATTTTGTATTAATGACAAACTGGAGAAGCTCATTTTAGTTGGATTAAATGACACAGATTTCTTTTTGAAAAAAAAAAAAAAAATCTGAAAAACAGTTTTTTTAATCATCGGGTACAATGAGAGCAGATTTCTCTGCTATAGCTTCCATTTTATTATCGTTACTAGTATTATGTATGAATGACAAGTGCTTATGTCCAAACTCATTTTCTCCGCCATGAATTGACTAAACAAAAATCAACCAATAAGTGTTCAAGTGTGTTAAATGTCAGAGAGACTTCAGACCTGCTGTCGAAGGTTTCCAACGTGCTCCAGCTCTGCCGATCTGTTCCAGGCTGAAGGCTGTAAATACTGTACGTCTAATCAGCACATCGATGTGCATCTGAGCTGAAATAATGACAAAATGGCTCCACAACAAAAATAGATTTCAGTGCTTTCAGGAATCAAGCAGCACTTTCTGCTGTGGCGGCAGAATGAGAAGAAAGTTCTTGTCAAGTCTGAGACTTTGTCCTCATTTCACAACAAAACCAGCAGCTTTAGTTTTATATATATACAGAAGAAATACAAACATACAGTGATGCTTGCTTTTAAAATGCAATGACAAAAAAATAACATCAAAGCACAAAAAAGGCCCAAATTAGTTTCACCATCAGTGACGGTCCAGTAGCCTCAAACTCAACGCCTCAGTCACTCTTTCACACGACAGTCGGGCTCCATGTTTGACTTAATTCTCTTGCAAAATCATTTCAACACAGACAAAAAAAATCTGCTAAAATGACAGACTATCAGTTTTATAAAACTGAAATTAAAATGAATTTTTGCTAAGAAGTCAACTGACAAGTTCATATTTTGGTCCAAATTGTGATACAGAGGAATAAGGTTCACCAAGGTAACAGGTAGCTGACTGCTTGTTACTTCCACCTGTAACCTCAGCTGTCACTGTGACTTGCTGACAGTTTTGATTGTTATTTCAGTCACTTCATCTAAATAAAAGAAAGACGACTAATATTCATTAGCATCCCTTGTTTAACAACGTTTGAACTCAGAGGAATCTGTTACTTCATTCAAGTTAAAGGAGCAGAAGTTTCATTTTTTCGCCTGTGGCAAACTTCCACTCTGAGAATTAAGACATGAATTTGGAAATCACATAATTGTGTGTCACAGTACTAAAGACAGATGTTATAAATATGTATTGTAAAATCTGTGTTTGTTGTTAATGGGGAAATTCTCATCAGGTTGATCTTTTCTGCTCTTTGCTCTTTCATTCCTGCAGACATGGAAGAACACTTTGGATCGATATCCAGATACGCTGCTGGGCTCCTCAGAGAAGGAGTTTTTCTACAACGAGGACACACAGGAATACTTCTTCGACCGAGACCCGGAGATGTTCCGGCACATTCTGAACTTTTACCGCACCGGGAAGCTTCACTACCCACGACACGAGTGCATCCAGGCCTTCGACGAAGAGCTGGCCTTCTACGGCATCGTGCCCGAGATCATTGGAGACTGCTGCATGGAGGTAAAACTCTGATTCTGTGGAGTCTAAACGAGCTCTGCTGCCGTGTTTTCAAAGGACAAGCTGCAGCATTGTGTTAGTGATATCACTCACACTGAGCAGTAACACTTGCCTCTGTTTTCATAATGAAAAGTAATAAAGACTGGCCAGCAGTTGGCGCTACATTCACCTGTGCCTGATTTGTCGGATCTGATATGTGATAGGGCTGAATCATCTAAACAAATATGATGCTGTTGCACCCGGAAAAACATTCTGCATCTGCGTTGCATCTGCGTCAGCAGCACGTCTGCTGATTTTTTTGGTGCCCGTTAAGACAGATTAGAGCAGCAACAGCTCGCAGGAGACGGACGTCAGCAGCGATGCAACACTTCAGCTCAGGAGGCTCACCAATTTTTTGGCGTTTCTCTGCTGAAATAGACGGAGAAATAACCTGTTTTCAGTCATATTCACATCATATCAGCAACATTCACTGTAGTTTCCAGCGTGTCTTTCATAATAAAAGCTCTCACAAGTGTGTATGTGCAGAGAATCCCTTTATTTAAAGACTTAATTGTGAAGCATCTGGAGGATCTGGATGCGTAAAGCAGTATTTGTATTTTAGGATAAATGAGACCCAGTGAGGTTTAGTTTTGCTTTTTAATTTGAAGTGCTCATGTGCTTTGGTGCACTTTATCTAACAACATGGCGCACATTGTCCCAGCCTGGAGTGGAGACACAGCTGCAGCGTCTGAACAGTAACAGAAATCGGTTTTATTATAATGACTTTAAAAGCAGCAAGTGACTTGATTTAATGAATTTCATGAGTTTATAATGTGAAGAATCGTAATGTATCGTTTCCATGAGGCTGTTCGGTCAGAAAGTGACGGATCAAAGAAAATAAACTTGGCATTTCATCCTTGCAGCAGATCGAGCTGCAGCTTGACACCCCACCCCCCACCTCACCCCCCACCCACGTGCGCGCACACACACACACACACACACACACACACACACACAGCACACTGCTTTCTGTCTAAACTTCATATGAATTAAATGCATCATATATAATAACACCAAAAACTGTCATGTGAAGGGGAATTGTAAAAGGGAAACTCTATGTGGAAAGACAGCAGCGCTGCCTGCATCAGACGCTGCATGTGTGAACAACAATGGAGAGCGACACGCAGCAGATCGGAAACGCAGACGCGCTGCAGAGGTAAACGCAAGGTGTGTGTCTCGTGTGTTGGATGTTATCACAGCGATGTAGAGCTCAGAATATTTATTATTAGGGCTGCACAATTAATTGAAATTTAATCAATATCTCACTATGGCCCACTGCAATTTTCAAATTGCATCTAGACGCAATTATGTAAAAGGAGAAATGTGTGTCAGAAGTGTCCTTTAATTTAAACACTGTGGTGCAGCAGAGTCGTCTTGGCCCACACATCACTTTCTACAGATATAAGAAAACATCTTTGTTCGGTGGAGATCTCTGCAAGAATCACACTATAATGATTTTATTATATTTTTATAATGAAAATAAGAACAAGGATTAAAAAATTATTGCAATTCATAATGTAATCGAAATATTGGTCCAAATAATCACAATTAAATACTTTCTCAAAATCATGTAGCCCTACTTATAATGATCAGCTCTGACCCAATAATCAGTGGGATTAAAAGTCGTCCTGCCTCAGTTTTCGGTTGCGTCAGATTTCTGGCAGCTGCAGAACTTTGCTGTGCCGCGGCTGCAGGAACCTGTTGGACTCAGTGGACTGACTTCAGGATGCTGTTGTTGCCCAGAAAAAATGTTTTTGTAAGTCGACTCAGCACAATCCAGTGAAGGAGGACAGCAGCTTCCAGATTTATGAACCTCTGTTGTTTTGGTAATGCAGCGTTTAGACAGTGTAATGTTTTATAATATCTGCATCGCTCCCTGTCGGCTTCCTGCTGTGACTCTCCGAGGTTTTCCTCCTGGAGGAACAGTTGACTGCGGTCGGTTTTTCTGCTGCTGCACCCATTAAGTCTCTTTGGAGAAGAGCATCATCAGCAAATGAGTGAAGTGTCAAACATGAATGGATCTGAGGGGGATTACTAACCAGTGCGGCTCTCAAACTGCATTAGAAACCTCGAGCTCATTAAGACAGCAGTGATGAGCCCTGTGAAACAGCAGCAGCTCAAATGCAATCTGATTCGGCTCTTTATTGCTGCTGATTTTGGCACCCTGAGCTTCTGTAAGCGACGTCTTTAACGAGTCATAAACAAGTTCTCTGCTCGTCTTCACATCACCGTGTGTCACATTAGTCCTGTCTTCAGAGACTGTCTGCTTTGTTTCATAACTAACTGTCCAATGACTCATGAATGGACAAATGGTCTTTATTTCCTCACATTTGTTCACAAACTGTGAGAGATTCTAATTTCTGGATTTCTTTTTTTTTACCCGCTCAACACTTCCCCCACAACTCCTCATGGGAAACTGTTCACGTGATTTTTATTTTTATTTTTATTCCTCTTGTAACTTCACAGATTTTGCTGCTTTTCTGCCGCTTTGCACCATCTTCTCAGACACAGTAACTTGAGCATTTTATCTTGTTTAAGGCAAAATGTTTGATAAAGGAACTCAATGTAAGTTTTTCTCCTCATTTGTGCAAACAAATGTTTCTCAGAACTAAGATGCTGCATCGTCCTTTATAGCACCAACTCAATCATCCTTTACAACCTCTCTGACTATCACATCAACGGGCTGGTACAATTCAACATCAATTTTAGAGCTTTCCAAAAATCCAATAGGTTATATCTGCCCACGATCTTAGAGTATTAATTCATACCATCATTTTTACGTCTTGGTTATGTTAAAGTTGTTTGTCTCAGCCAAGCAGCTCGATACCAGCTGTAGATCCCACATCACCACATCACCACAATCCCTGCAATCCTCATAGAGCTCATAGAGCAGAGAAAGTGATTTTAAGACACTGCTGATCACCATTCAGTACAGCAGTTATGGGCATTACGGCTCTTTTTATTGAACTGGTTCTTTTGGCTCAGCTCGTCAACAAGAGCCACATCTCTGGCTCCCAAAGGGCTCTTTATCTTTTTATTATTATTTTTTAAATGAACTAGTAACACCTCTGGCCCATACTTCAGCCAAGTTCAGCAGAGTTTTGACCAATGACTGGTATGTGTGCACATAAATTGCTTAAATTAATTAAAATTAAATATACTAAACCTTTTAAGAAATTATCTATGACTGTTACATATTCTTTGTCATCTCTATCGGGCCTTGGTGTTTTGTCTTAAAGGATAAGTTAGATTTTTTTCACATTGAGTCTCATAATAAGGGTATTTATGATCACATATGATGTTCTCCAGCCTTTTAATACCGGTGCAGTCCTGAGAGCTGGAGCTTGCTCACCTCCAGCTGAAAACAACAGAGAAGCATGTGCACTCAGACAATCCGTCCAAAAATACAATAAACGCTTGTCTTAAAAGACGTGAAGCTCTCGGAAAGTTTCGTGGTGTCCTCTCATGTGCTGACAATAAGACACGAAGCTTAACACGTAAATATAACCCAAAAGTGACTCTTTCAGCTGCTTCACGAAACAAACAAACAGACGTTTGCAGGTTATATATTTGTGTTTAGTTTTAGTGTTGTTACATGAGAGGACACTGCGGAACATTCAGAGAGTTTCTGGTGTTTTAAAATGAGCATTTATTGTATTTTTTGACGGATTGTCTGAGAGCACATGCTGCTCCGTTGTTTTCAGCTATTGGTGATGTCAGCGACGAGCTCCAGCTCTCAGGACTGCACCAGTTGTTTGTTGAACATCGTATATGATGGTAAATATCCCAATTTTAAGGCTTAATGTACAAAAAACTAAACTTCTTCTTTAACTCATCTCTACTAAAGCCTTGTGGCCGCCGTCCCTCTCCTGCACTCACACCCCATCACATGATTAGTCACACACACAACACACGACCACAACATTCACGTGATTTATGGTAATTCTACAAGTATTGCGATTTGGCAATATCGATTATTGTGGTTTTAATTATTATTGCACACAGCTTTAGTCATCTAGCTCTGCCTTTCCTGGAAGTGTGTAAAACCCAAAGTGTACTTTGGGTTTAAAATGTACGGGTGCAGGTCATATGCTGCATTCTGGAAAAGTAGGAAGTCCGGAATTTCACACCTCTGACAGGAAAAGTGCAAGGAACGCCACTTAAATTCAGAGTTCCTACGTGTGAAGTCGTGGCAAATCGATCTACCCCAACTTTACAAGTAGAAACTCGACTTACCAGTTTTCTGGAACGCAGCATTCTCTCAGGTGGTCTGGGATTGTCCACTATTTTCTGCTTTCCGACGATTTTGGCTCACTCTGGCTGTTTTTCTAAAAAGCGATATGACATTGCATCATCGCTGTCTGCTCTACCATAAAAAAATAAACAGAAATGTATCAGTTCTTGGAGAAAAAAATTAAGTTTTAAAATCTTCCCATAAAAAATTGCAATACATACGGGAATAATTTTTTTCCCCACATCATTTGATACACCAGAGTTTTTCACCATCTCTTTGAAGGACAGTTTTTGTCTCTGAGTGAAGAGACTGAATAAGTCAATGGACTGAGAAGGACAAAAAGCAGGATTGGACTCAAACTGGTGTTCAGTCAGTGTTAAAGATGCCAGTTAGCCTACTAGCGCAACTTGCAGCTGCTGGATTTTTGAGCTCATGTTGGCCAAACCTCTCTCTCTGCATTTCTCTCTTCTTCTCATTTGTTTGTGACAACCGTTAATCATCTCAACAGCATAAATAATAGGGATAAATGATTTTGCTATCTTAGTCCTCTTCTCTCTTTTTTCTCGTCTTTGTGAAGGAATACCGCGACAGGAAAAAGGAGAACCAGGAGCGTCTGGCAGAGGACACAGAGGCCAACGAGGCGATGGATGCCCCCCTCCCTCCACACAGCACCTCCAGGGAGCGGCTGTGGCGAGCTTTCGAGAACCCCCACACCTCCACCATGGCGTTGGTCTTCTACTATGTCACCGGCTTCTTCATCGCCGTCTCCGTCATTGCCAATGTGGTGGAGACGGTCCCCTGCCGGCCTCCCAAAGGCAGCGTCAAAGACCTTCCCTGCGGGGAGAAATACCAGCTGGCTTTCTTCTGCATGGACACGGCCTGCGTGCTCATCTTCACCTTCGAGTACCTGATGCGTCTGTTCGCTGCGCCCAGTCGCTGCAAGTTCATGCGATCAGTGATGTCTGTGATTGACGTGGTGGCCATCATGCCCTACTACATCGGCCTGGTGATGCCTGAGAATGAGGATGTGAGCGGCGCCTTCGTCACTCTGCGGGTATTCCGTGTCTTCCGCATCTTTAAGTTCTCGCGTCACTCGCAGGGTTTGAGGATTTTGGGCTACACGCTGAAGAGCTGCGCCTCCGAGCTCGGCTTCCTGCTCTTCTCGCTCACCATGGCCATCATCATCTTCGCCACCGTCATGTTCTACGCCGAGAAGGGCACCAAGGGCTCCACCTTCACCTCCATCCCGGCCTCCTTCTGGTACACCATTGTCACCATGACAACACTCGGGTGAGTAAACATCAGTTCGATGTTGTGTGTTCGCTGGCTGCTGCTGTGATTTCTGAAATTCAGCAGATCTCATTTTGCTGCTGCTTACTGCATTGCTGGTGATATCATTGCCATGGCAACACATGGCGATGACAAACGTTCCTCTCAGGTTCTCGACTGCAAACATCGTGTTGTGTCGGGACATCGATGTGTCATTATTATTTGTTACGGAGGAGAGTTTTACAGTCTGTTTCCACCATGAAAAGAGATGAAGTGTGAAATCCAAACTCTATGTGTGTGTGTATATGTATGTGTGTGTGTGTGTGTGTGTGTGTGTTTGCCTCCCACTCATGCTTCTCCAGTATGGTGGTGTATCTTCACCCTGCTGCCGCCCACATGCACTCACTGCTGCCATGTGGATGGAAAGTGTGTGTTTGTGTTTGTGTGAATGTGTGTGTGTGTGTGTGTGTGTATGAGGATGATGGTGGTGTCTTCACCTTGCAACTCTCCAGCACTGATTTATTATCTGCTGTTCAAAGAGCCTTTGGAATCATCAGAAATAGACAGAGAGTTAGAAATCTGCCATAAGCTCCGACTGAACAAACACACACACACACACACACACACACACACACACACACACACACGTGCACACAGACTTTGCGTCTCCTCTCTATATGACTCTAAACTCCTACCTGCCTGTGAATGGAGACGAAGTGAGTTCAAAGGTGTGAATGAACGTGTGAACTGAATGACTCAGTGAAACATTTAGCTGCTTTGGATTCTTCTGTTGAATGAAGGAAGAAAGTTTTTTTGTTTTAACGGTAAAGTGCACGATGGCGCATCAGCAGACTAAGAGATCATGTGATTATTAAAAGGGCTGGGAATCGCCAGAGGCCCCACGATATCATATTATCACAATATTTGATATGTTGATCTTTGCGATATTATATATTGCAGTTTTTTTAACCTTTTCAACTGCAAATCGTTTTCACAAAGTAAAATTTTGTCATCATCATCTATTTAATCTAATTAGATAAAGTTTTCAGTCTATTTATTTCATTTCAGTAATTTTTT
>JAPQLA010000002.1:25397227-25417483 GCA_029822935.1 Naso vlamingii | reverse complement strand
AGCTCAAACCCGCAGAATTCACCTTGTAGTCAGAACAGATTGAGGTCAGATCAGGTTCCCACCACAAACCGACCGCTCCTGAATTTGTTTGTGTGTTTTAGTCTGAAAAATGAACTTTTTTTTTTTTTTTTACATTCATGAAGCAACAACATATGCTGTTTGATTTATTTAAAGGAGCCATGTAAATGTTTTCTGGTCACATTTTTGTCAAGCAAGAAATCTGAAAACTGGCCAAACTTTCTCACAGTGATGCATATTACGTCCTACTCTTTGGACTAGGAGGAAAAGTATTTAATCAACTTTCTAAACAGAAGGAGGGACTCATGACGCTGCCAAAGGAGCTCCAGAGGAGACCTGAGCAGAAACCGCAGAAGAAACTTGTTCATGTTCCAGACCATGTGAAACAGAGAGCGTCTGGTTTTTCCTCTAGCGCCATCATCAGGTCAAATTTTAATGTGTCCAATTCTTTGATTAACAACCAAATACCTGCAACAGTAAATCTAACATGTTTAACAGATAAATATGAATACACAAACAAGCAAAAACACATAAACAACCCCCTAAAACAATTTCTTTTTGGTTTGAAAATAAATGTATGCTTCTCTCTGAGATGAAACGACAGGTTGGTTCCTGTTTGATTGTAGTTTTCACTAGTGGTGGGCATCACAGGGTAACTCAAGATACGATATCCGATTCGTGGCCCATGATAACGATAAAATCACGATACAGCAATTCTGCAATAATCAAAATATTACAAGACAATTACACAATGATACTTCATGATATCTGTCTAACTGAAGAATACAAAATGCAGACATTAAATACATAAATAGAAAAAATTTATTTGTCCCATTGTTGTTGTAAGAGCTGAAGTGGTTACAGATTTTAGACTAGAAAGCCTCTGGTGCATCTCTTAGCTTTGAATTCTTTTCACCTGTCCAACATTTTCCCGCTGTCAACTTCATCTTCAGCCAATTAATATCCGTTCACATTACTCATGTTCATGTCATTAGCGCCATCATTAAGTAGTGACGCTAGTGAGTCAAATTGGCAGAGAAATCTGTTTACAGCGACATGTTATTTTCATTACAATATTGATATTTGGAGCTAGCAATTTGATAATTGTATCTCTTGAGTCAGGACAACGATATATTGTCGTATTTTTTTTTGTCATAAAGACAAAGAATTAAAAAGTTTTTATTTTACACAAAGCCGTCAGGTTGTTCAGTCAGGTATAAAGACCAATGAGCCGGCCATGACTGGGTAAAGAACCCCGACAGGCGGATGCTGGACCCCAATGAGAAGTGGAGGGTTCTTGCATCAGCCTGAAGGGATTCTTTTCACAATACGATAGAAACACAGACACCGAACTTCCTCCTGCAGATTGATGTGACAGGATATGAACCTCTGGAGCCCATGGATGATTCGATTCCAAACAGCATCCGCAAAAACGTGCTGTTATTAATAGCAACGGTCTGTTATACAGAAATATCAGACCTAACAGGCCGTGATTGACCAATCGGAGTCAGGAAATCAACCAAGCCACGTAATAATGATGATTAAAGCCTTCGCAGGAAGTGACTGACTTTTAGTCTTGTTCCTCTTTGGTCATACTGTAGAGATGTTTCCCCACAGAAACAGAGAGTGAAAAACAACTTGTTAATGTGACGTCGTTAACGACACAAGAAACTTTTATTTTCATCCTTCCGCTCCGTCACGACTCCAAACATCACGAGTCTTTGAGCCTGAGGATGAAACATTCACAGGGTTTCAGTGTTTTATCAGTAAGATGTCTTTAAACTGCAGGTAGAGAGAAACACACACACACTTACACACACACACACACACACACACACACACACACACAGATATTGTTGAGTCTTAATCCCTCTCCACAAAGAAGCTTGACTGTTGGATTTAAAAAGTGCATAATGAGGGTGAAGTGGAGGAGGAGGAGGGAAATTGATGGAGAGGGTTCAACACAAAAGAAGAGAGAATAAGAGGATGAAGAGGAGGAGAGCGATGATACAGAGTGAGTGAGTGAGAGAAGGAGAGGCAGAGGAGGATCAGACTTCCTGTTTGTTTAACCTGAAGAAAAGATGGAAAAGCAGATCCGTTCACGCTGAGAGCCCGAAACAACATTCAAGACGGAGAGATGAGAAGAGGATGACACGGGAAGAGAGAAAGGGTCGAAGAAAAAGAGAGAGATAGAGGGAATCAGATCAAAATGTGAGAGTTAAAGATGATTTAACACTTAACCTTCAGTTAAGCCGTCTGAAAAAATATGAAGGAAGTAAAAAATGTCTGTACGTTTCTCAGACTTTAACATTAAACTTTCAGTAAGATTTCTCTCATTTAGTTCTGCATTTTCATAAAATTCTGAACAACTTTGCACTAAACTGGAAACCTACAAATGAAATCTTACTTACAGCCTAAAGTCAACGTGTCACTAATAAAAGCTGAAGGATCTAAATGCTCAGTATCCACGGTTACCGAGAGAGTCATTATGATCTCAAGCATCAGGAATGTTTGCATTGTAGATTTCTGCACAGATGTGTTTTAACTGAAGGCTTATGTCATTAAACTCTGTTTAATTCAATAGTAGACCACTTGGTTAGGGTTTGAAAAATCACTCGGTCTTTCAAAAAGAGCTGTAAAAGAAAACCAACACCTTCAGCCTCCTGGTTAGAGCAATAGAAACAACGTCACGTTGCTGTGGAAACGTTGATATGTCTTGTGTGAAATGTGAAAAAAGTATAAATTGTTAACATTTTTCGTTAGGTTTAATTTTCTATATTACCTAAGTAGTAGTAATAATATTACCATATCTAAAATTTAAAAAAAGGTAAAATCAGAAATTTCTGTCTCAGTCTCATATGAAACGCCAACTTGAATTATCACTTCATAAAACAAAGAGGTCATTTTATTCACTCTAAACCTGGTTATGATCTGGTTCAAAGGGTCTCTTGTACATGTTTTGCACATGGTAAACATTTTATTCTGGCTTTGGGAAAGCTGAATTTATTCTCTGATGTGCTGAGATAAAGACAAGGACACTGTGGCATTAAAAAGGTCTTATCCAGGTGTCTGAGACATCTCGGAGAGGCCGAAGTGGTGAGAAATGAAGACACTCTTAATTTTCACAGCTAACTGGTGCATGTTTTTGTGTGTGTGTGTGTGTGTGTGTATGTGTGTGTGCATTTAGGACCGGGACAGTGACAGCACAGCTCTGTGTGTGAAGAACAGATCAGCGTTTGAGCATCAGCACAACCACCTGCTGCACTGCCTCGAAAAGACAACGGTGAGACTTCAACCTGCTGATCAGTCTCAACAGTTACATCAGA
Source organism: Naso vlamingii (assembly GCA_029822935.1). Classification (NCBI taxonomy): domain Eukaryota; kingdom Metazoa; phylum Chordata; class Actinopteri; order Acanthuriformes; family Acanthuridae; genus Naso; species Naso vlamingii. The sequence continues at coordinate 25,414,139 of JAPQLA010000002.1, read as the reverse complement.
CACACGGTCAAATTTCCACCTTCATCAGCTGATAGTCTGAAAAAGAATTGCAGATTTTGAAATGATTTGTAATCCATGGTGTTCAAAAGATCTAAAGCAGAGCATTTAAGTCTTCTCCACTGATATTAGATCTGTTAACGTCGCTGTTAAAACAGGGATGAGCGTCACAGAGGTGCAGAGTGTGTGTCGTGTGTTCACCTCGGTGATCTCTCTCCCCACAGAACCACGAGTTCACCAGCGAGATCACCTACAGCGAGCTGTGCATGACCGAGTCAGTGGGCTACAGGACCAGCCGCAGCACCTCCCTGTCCAGCCAGCAGGGGGCACAGAACAACTCCACCGGCTGCTGCCCCCGCAGGGCCAGGAGGAGAGCCGCCATGCGACTGGCCAACTCCACGGTGTCTGTGAGCCGGGGAAGCGTCCAGGAGCTGGACACGCTGCACGTCAAAACCACGTCCATACCACCGCAAACGTAAGGGAGATAATGATGAACAAAATATTTTACTGCAAAAAAGTGTCAAAGTACAAAAGAAAACACAATTTGTTCTTTCAGAGGAGTTAAAATCGTTTCACACTAATGCAAATTTAATTTATAAAATATGATTTCATGTGTTATGATGGAAGCACCAGGGCAAACACCAAACAAATTCAGAACCACTTTAGATTCCTTCAAATGGGATCATGTTTACCATGTTCATGAGAAGAGACCATGTGAGCACCCCTCTCTAGTCGTATTCATGATGTCGCAAGTTGAATTTATCAGAAAGTTCAGAGTTCATGAGTTGTGACGTGTTAGCAGACGTTTTCAAAAATGGCGGAGTCCGTATTGGCAAGGAAAGGACCAAAAGGAAGTGTAGACAAGTTGTTCATCTAGATATAAATTGGCACCTTCGTTGTTTCGCCTCTTGTTCCTCTGTGTGGTGTTTTAACATAAAGTAATGATGGAAAGCCAGGAGAACAAGAGGTCTTTGGCGTCCATTGGCATATTAGTGTTTCCCAGCAACACTGTTTTTTTATGCGTTAAGAGAAAATTTACCAAGCAGTCTTGTACCATGAAGTACCACTCCAGAGTGTTGTGAGGTGCTGCCGAAGTAAAACTTATTTCAGACTGCAGGGGGGGCCTGATACTGGGCAAGGCTTCAGGCACACTCACGTCGAACAAGGATTAAAATGAATGCCTTTATTTAGATCCTGGGCATATAATTAAGTCATCAAAAATAATCTCGGCAAAGACACTCTGTCCTTTAGGTATCTTTTTGTACGTCCTATGTAGAAACATCCACAGGGGCAAGTAAGACCATACACAACATATGTTGAAAAGACAGAGTGTCAGACCACAAACGTGCCATTAGAACCAACAATGCAGATTATCCTATGGCAAGGCATTTAAACGAACATCACAACAGTGATGAAACCTATTAGGAGTGGAGGGCATAGAACACACTGAACAGTCTATCAGGGGTGGAGACCATCTCAAAAGACTGCTACAAAGAGAAACTTACTGGATCTTTACTCTGGATGCATGTATGTTTCCTGGTTTAAACGAGGAGATTGACTATAGACCTTTTTCGGGAACAGCTGTTGTTGGACAGGCACTATGTGTCTATATATTTTTTGTTACACAAACAAAGTGGGTTATTTTGACACCAATATGTTTGTATTAATTTTATTTGTTCAATAATGTATATGTATATAGAATTTTGGCGTTTATTTAACTAATGCAATGTACAGTGCAGTTCACCCTCCTGGTCACTAGGGGAGCACTATATAAAGAAGAGTGCATTGTGATTCACTTACCTTCATTCGCCCTGAGGAAGATCTGTTTCAGGTCGAAACCGGTCAGCGTTGGCGTTTGCTTAGATTGTTTTTAACGACTTGATTAAATGCCCTGGATCTAAATAAAGGCATTCATTTTAATCCTTGTTCGACGTGAGTGTGCCTGAAGCCTTGCCCAGCACCGCCCCCCCCCAGCTGTTTGTATGCAGTTACCACTTGAACACCAAGTCTTCACGAGTTCCATATGAAGGCAGCATTTGTCCTGGGAAATCCGTGTGTGAAACTACACGTCTGACCGATGAAATTGTTTGTTTTGTGACGTTCTCCAAACACCTCTGATCATGTTAATGCCATTATGTTCATTTCTCAGTAAACATGTGCTGTACTCTGATCGTAATCACACAAGTCAACATGTTTTAGAATATGTGCTGTCACTTTTATTGAAATGTGTCCAGCTCTCCATCAGGTAAAAGGGAACTGTGCTGCTACATTATGCAGTTATTGGAGTTACTGAGCAGATGTCCACAACTGCTTACGATCTGTTTTTAAGATGAATGAAACCCCGTCATTCGTCCAGAAGGACAGTTTGTGCTTTCCATCTGCGCTCCACTACGCAATTACACACACTTCTTCCACTGTGTGTATTTTTCATCACTTAAAGAAGGGACTCACCTCCACCTGCTGTGTGATGCACATTTCCTTATATGGAAATCACTCCTGGAGTTTGGGGGTGTTCCCAGAGATGATGAGGTTGTGCAGAATCTGTTATTCTCCACATTTTCTCTCAGATAGTAAACCACAACTTCTTCTTCATTTGAGGCAAAACTGGAAAGCGAAAACGGCAAAATTTCGGACTGCACTTAGCGTGTGTGCTTTACATGCATAAAATTTCTGCACATTCTGCAAAAGCGTGTCACATTTTCACATTGCGCCAGTGTGAAATGACTTTAAGACTTATGTACCACTTACTTCTTTTAACAGCTTCATGTGACGTTTTTCGAGTTTTTTTAAATACTGAGAATTTTTCCAGAATTTTGTCGATAGTGAGTCAGACATTTCCTTGTCGGGTTTAGTTTAGTTCTGTTCAGCCTTAAAGGGATAGTTCACCCAAAAATGAAAATCTTAGGAGCTACAGGCTACAGTGAACAGAGGCTAAAAACATGGCGTCAGTGGCGTTTTTCAAAACAGCTTTGCATGTCGAGGCGTCAGGACACTGACCCCTAAATTTCACCAGTTGCATTTGCGTTGCGTCTGCGCTCCGGTACAGCAGCAGAGCCGATTCGTTTCAATTCTAGGCAATGTGTGCACTTCCACCGGCTGCGGCTGCTGGCTCTGTCACAGCTCCGGCAATCCGGAACCCTCCGCAGCAGATACGCAGGACTTCTATTTTTGCCAGATGATGGGGCACAACGAAGCAAGTCAGCACAGGGTAGATCGTGCAGGACAGGAAGGTACAGAAACAAAATTAAACATCTGGTGGATTTTCAAAATAAAAAAACTCTGTGTTGACAACGGATCATATTTCACTGTACAACAACAACAAAACGTCATAAGGGTTGGAACCAGGCCTGAAGATCAGAGGTTTTCAGAGACTGTGGTCGCACGTTATATATATTAACGAAATCTCGTAGTCTCGTCACTCAAGCTGTTTGCTGTGATACGCTCTAAAAACGCAGCCAGTAGGTGTTGACGGATGGCGGAGCAAGGAGCGGACAAGCAAAGCAGCCGTTCCGGACCGCACACGCATCCAGTGGAATCCCGGGGTTAGATTACTTCAGATGAGCGGCATGGAGGCATTTTACTGTTTTTTTAATGTTTGAAACCTGGTCACCATTCATTTCAACTGTTTGGGAGATTACTGCAACCCCCTTTTTTCTTGTTAAACTCCAGCAGCGTTTTGTGGACGAAAAATCTTCAACCAACCTTCAATCAGCATGAGGTTGAGTAGATCATGACTGAATTAAAATTTTTAGGTGAACTATCCCTTTAAGGCTCCTTTATGCTACCTTTACAGATTAAAAGGGATCCATACATTTGAAACGATATAACCGTCACTCCCATTTTTTTTCCATGCGTACCTTACGTTAAGACGGATGTTATGCAATACATCCAGTAGAGGGCGCCTCTCAGCAAACAAACCACTGTTGCAAGGACCTCCACTTCCCCTTCACTGCCATCCAGCATTAATCTCCTGTCCATTCTCTTCCCTCCCAGCTGTTCTGTCAGAGTTGACTGTATCTGTGCCAGGTGAGGTTACATTAGAAATATGCCTGTAATTCCATACCAACTAGCAGAAAGTTCTGCCGTTTTTCCAATATATTAATCTTCATTGTGTTTCACTGGTCTTGCTTTACCTGTAGACTACACTGCCCAACACTGCCCCCACAGTTTCTGGTGGTACTGCTACGTTTTGTCTGTATCCGTCAGCTTCCAGGAGATGGACAGACATATGGATGAAATGAACGCAGAGTACAGACAGAAGACTCCGTCCATGTCTGTATCTAACATAGAGCATAAATGAGCATTTAGTAGTTGTAAAATAGCTAATAATGCAAGTGACAGCAGCAAAGGGAGTGTTCACTGACTCATTCTTTGTCTTTGCTTTTTGTTCATTTTCTCAGAAAAATTAAAACAACAGTCTGTGTTTCTCTCTCTCCTCAGTCGTTCCAGTCTGAATGCACAGACCGGTGACCTGAAGCTGAACTGTGGGGAACAAGATTTCACCGCCGCCATCATCAGCATCCCCACGCCGCCTGCCAACACGCCTGATGAGAGCCTCCCACCATCGCCTGCCCCCATACCTGGCATCCTGCGTAACACCCGGGCCACGGCCTACACCCATGACACTGTCAAAATCTCCTCCTTATAACCTCCAACCAAGCCTGCGATTCCCCCCCAACACCCACCCGCCAACCCACCAGCCAACCTCCCCTGAACTCTGAACTTCCTCTCAACCTGATCCTGAACCCTGAGCACTGCTCGCTGAGATTTCAGGGACAAAGATTCTTCGAGAACCGCTGGTTTTTCCATTTTCTCTCAGCTTTTTGGGGATAATGTGGAATGAGCTGAAATGGAGATCCTGGAGCTCGGACAGCAAGCAGAAATCAAAGGCAAGGAATTTAAAAATCAACAACATCCTCCTGAAGACTTTTCCAAGTCTCAAGCATCACCCCCTCATGCATTGTAGACCCCAACACCAACCTCTGATTTTTGCACAGTTTTGACCTGTTGAATCTGGTTGCACAAACCTCAGGAGAGTTCATCCCTGCCCGACAGTGGAAGAAATGCAAAGAGGAATGACTTTCAGCGCCTCAGAACCGCCCACAGAGTCGTTTCATTCGAGCTGTGTCGCTTCCCAAACTAAACATGACACCGAGGAGGCATGCAAGACGACCATCTTATTTTTCACTGTAAACCTGCAGTGAAATGGTTTTATTTTGAAAGAGATGTTGACGCGTTGGTCTTGATGATAAATTTGACAAACTTTCTGCCGTTGGAGGATCATTTAGACTCTTCAGCTGGTTTGACTTATCTGTAATGGAAGATGTGACAGAGATGATCTGCTTACACACAAACAACCCTCAGCAGCTTTAGAGGTCATGGCTAATATTTTTTGATTATTTCAGATGCTAGTGTATGGATATCGGGACAGTACAGCTCAAACAATGACGCATATCGATTGGAATTTTGGCTTTCCTCAAACCAGGATGGTTTCTTTTGTTTACAGAGACCAACTGGATCCTCAAGCCTGATTTCAGTGAAAAAGCTGCTCAGTTGAGTTCAGTGTTGGGCTGCTTTTGCTTGAAATGTAAAAGTTGGAGGTTTAAACCTCAACAATGGATCAACATTTCTTCACAGAGGATGAAAGGAGACTTTTAAGTGAAATGGAGTTCGGCAGTATGTACGGATGATCTCTTCAACGGCTTCTTCAGGTCCCATCTTTACGAGAGTCCGGACATCATGAGCGAGAACTGGAACTTTTGTAAAGACATAAAATTACATGAAAATCTTAGAGTGTGAACTGAACTCGACTGGGTTTGCCTGATCTGTGCTGAGCCGGCTCACAGACTATACTGAGCTGAACTGAACCGAGCTGGTCTGATCAGTGACGGACACGCCTGGTTTTATTAGTGGGACTGTGGAGAGGAAGCTTTGAAATGAGGGATTCTGGATGAATCGGCTCTCATGTGAACTGATCTGCTCTGAAGTGTTTGTCAGTGTACTGCTGATGCCCATAACAAGAACGAAAGCCTTTTACTTTTCAAAATATGCAACATTACAACAAGCAGGAAAATAGCATCAACAAATGAACAGAATAATAACAATAACAATAACAATAATAATGTGTGTGTTATAAAACTACAGTAATTATTGCAGGGAACACAATGTAAAGCAACTAAGAAATCCATTTGTTATGTGATCTTTTCAGCGAGAGAGAACACAACAAGTATTCCGCAATAGATAAAATGGAAAAAGGAAATGCAACGTCAAAAAAAGCTCTTCAGTGTTTAAGTCACAGTTGTCTGATGGCGTGCACTCTGACAACAAAAAGGACATTTTCATCAAAGTGGTAAAGATCCTCAAGCACATGCTTCTATGTTTAGATTTCACCTACGACTATTTATTGTTGATTTTTCCCAAATTCAGCTTTGTCTTTTAATTGTATGTTTGTAGTAAATTAAACGAGTGCCCTTCTGACTGCAGCCCAACCCGTGCATCAGAAGAATCACATGGTGAACCTTCATTGGATGGGACCGTCTTCCAAAATGCTGCGATCTCTGCACGTCTTCACTCTTTGATGAAAAGTGAGACCTGCTCCACGTTAGCCTCTGTTCACTGCCTCAGTTCCTCAGAACGGTTCTTCCTATAGTCTTTCTTAAAAAAACTGAAACATGTTCACGAGTTATCCCCACAACTTTCTGATATTTATAAATGTCTGTTGCAGGACTGGACTGTAAAATCAAAACGCTTTGCAAGCTGCAAAAAGTTTTTGTTGAATATAAACAACCAGCACTGATGCCATGAAATATCAGTGGAATTGCTGCAATGAGCCAATCGGCTTGCAGTGATGAAGTAAAACCACACAACCCCCCTTTTTTTTAAATCAAGCTCAACTTTTAATAACTTTGACTGCTGACCAATCACAAGGTGTCTTGACGGTGCCAGGCTTAGCTTGATCAGCTAGCTTAGAGCTAATGTGAACAGCTAGTGCCGGCTAGCCTAACTTGCTAACTTATTGGCATTAGCTTGCCAACAAGAGTTCACCGACGAGCCCTGCTAGCGGTCACTGCGTCACCAAGCTTTTAGCACTCTTTCGTGATGATGTCATTACGACACGAAAAAATAAAACTGTTGTCAGGTTCATTTCAGTGAAACTGCCACCAAGAACAGCCACAAATTTCACCACAAATCACCAAAATACAGCTGCAGTCTTGTGGGTTTTACTGACATTATTTATTTATGTATTTTTCTATTTTTGCTGCTGTTGTGGCAGCAGATGATTGCTAAGCACAAATGTGACATGTGGTTTTGGTGATTTGCAGGTGAAAATTCATCTGTCTACTCAATCTGGATGAAGATCATTACTTAAATGTGTTTATATTGGGGCTGCCAATTGATTAAAATATTTAAAGGGTAAAAATAAACTAATGAACTTATTATTATTAACTAAACCACAGGAGTTTTCAGGCAGTGCTAGGGGGTGGGGCTTCACTGAGAGCAGATGGAAGAATTGCATAGTTTGAGTGATTATAGTTCGATTTAGCTGTCTGCCTATTTTAGTATTCACGCACGTGTCCACAGTTCATTTAATTTTTAGAGGGGGCGAGGTGCAGGGCTTGGTTGATGACAAAAGCAACTGCCAGACACGTCACGTATCTGCTGATTAACCATCAGGAAAATTCGATTGCAATAACCGGCTTTCAACCAGTAGGGGGAAGTCGCTACACAAATTTATAATGGAGTATGTCAAATTCAGTTAATTTCCACTAAAATGTGAAGATTTAGACCTGAGTGACTCAAAAACACAACTAAATACTTACTAGCATCAGTTTTCAGCTGGAAAAGGTGGTTTAGGGGTTTAGTTACTCTTTAATTGTGATAAATCGCATCATCGTCAATAGTAAACTCACAATCGCAAATTAATCGTACGTTTTTTTATCTGTTCTAAATATACCTTAAAGGGATATTTTTCAAGTTTTAATACTCTTAGCAACATGAGAGGGGACAAATATGCTTACTTTACACAAATTTTTGTTTACTATCATTGCAACGATCCAAAACAATAACAAACACTGTCCAGAATATTTACCCATGTAGTGCTCGCTGTTAAACATTTGTGCTTGTGAAGCTGTCCATGCGTTGTAAACATTCCAGCGTGGTCTGTCTTTGGCGAGGGGGAGGAGCGCTCTCTGCATCAGCTGTATGTTTGGCCAGCAGGTGGTGTTTGAGACTCGATGTACTCCTGTGGTAACTCAGTTCATGTCGACAGTGACATCGGCATAATCAGAGAACGTGTGTGTTAATTGCCCGTCAAAAAAATGAGTGGCGTTAAACTCATTATTATCACAGTAACTTTGACAGGCCCAGCTTTCAGATAATAACCTTATTTATGTCATTTTGTTGACATAATATTTAAAATGTAATGACTTCTAATGGATCTCTAGTCGTTTTTCTTGACTTAAGTGGTTAGAAACTGGAAAGTAGACATTTTTTTTATATGTTGCAGTGTTATTGAGGATATAAAATGAGAGCTTCCACAGCAGTGATGCTGCTTTTTCTATTTAAACTTGACTTTCAGTGAAAACAGCAGCTGTTTCCTTGTACAGATGTTTTTCGTTTAAATGCATGTCTGACAGAATTCGTCTGTCAACACTGATAACCACAGATGTGGGAGGAGCCTCATGTGCAGACATGATGACAGTGAACCTGAAAGAAGACTCCGCCTGTGTCTGGACCCACAGACGTTCTTTAAAAACCACACATCCATTTTAAAGAGTGCACACCATCGGTCACGTGACCTGAGCTGGGAGCGTTTCGGTGAAGCATTTCCTCGACCAATCAGAAGCAAGTGTGAGTGAGTCACACACAGACAGAAGACAAGACGTACATACTGTAACATATTTTGTATCATAAACTTTCACCTGCATCATCCAATCAAATCCTCAAACCAAAAAAAAAAAGAAAAAAAAGAAAAAAGGAGAGATGAAGGTCGTCGGGTCTGTGGCGGCGTTCTTCCATGCATGAGCCTCGTACAGTAGAAGTAGCACTACTGATCATAGGAATTTATCAACCATATCAGAGAAAAAAGATAGAAAAAAAAACAACACAACACAATAGGGAAAAAAAATCTCATCATCCGTTTGTTTGCATGACGACTCCTGTTTTTTTCTCTCCTCTCTGTCATCAGTTTGTTTTCCTCATCCTTCCATCCCGAAACTTTTCGAGCGTGTTTGCACCATGACGTGTACGTTAGATTACCGAGAAGATTAAAACAGATTATATAAATGAATTATTGAGTTCAAAAGTAAAAACCATTCAGGCATGTTCCTCGCCAGAATGCAACGTGTGTGTGATCGAGCGGGTGATTGTGTGTGTTTGTATGAGTGTGTGTGTTTGTATGATGAGCAGTCACAAATATGCATGGATACCGTTATAGGTATTTTATCTGTTTTCTCCTGCCGTTGAGAGAGAGTCTGTGAGGAGAGGCTGAGCCGTCTGTCTGCTCGCTGGACGGAGCTTCTTCTCTCATTTAAACTTTGTCACGGTTTGATTTTCAGCTGTCGTCATGTTTTCTGACAGTTCTGTCAACTCCTCATCTGAGTGCAAAAATTGTATTATTTTTTTCACTCACACACTTACATGTTCTTAAATTAAGTACTCTAAATTTCCTTAAATTAAAATTCATCAAAAATGTTTCTTCAAAGCCCATTTTTGCTTTTTAGGGGCTTTCAACCACGTCTCACTGTAAAGTTTCCTCAGGTGTGGTTGAAAGCTCCAGAAAAAGACAGTAAGCAGACCTTGAGTTTGAATTCTTATGTCAATTCTAAAGCAGTTATTAGTTTTATAATTATAATTTTATTTTTGTTCGGGTATTAATTCACTCACGTAAGCACTCCTTGATTTTAGTGACCAACTTAAAAATAAAATTATTCTATAAATTCCCTCATGTAACTATTTTAAATTTTTCATGATCAAAACTGTTTTGTGTAAATTGCAGATTGAATGACTTTATGTCCTCTCTGACCTTCTGTACAACCGTTTGGTAACACTTTAAGCACCCATCTCTAATACATTAACATACTTTTAATGCACCTTTAGTGCTGTATAATCATAGACATCAGTAAGGTTACAGTTAATCTGAACCCGAGCCACATGTAATGCATTGTTAGTGTGTGCCACAGAGACGGGCTTCGTAGAAAGTGTTACCACCAGGTTATAACAGCATGTTTTTGTTTATTCCATCAGACGGACATTTCGGATAAAATTATTGTTCTTGAAACAAATTTTGTTAAACATTGAACAAGAATACTTTTCATAGAAGGTTTGGATTTTTTTTTTTTTTGTCATTTATTTGGCTTTTGCTAAAAAAAAAAAAAAAATCATCATCAGCTGAAGAGCAAAGTGACATTAAACTGTGACATTAAATGTTTGTTGAGGTTCTGATGTTGCAGAGACTTTCAGTTACCACAGTTTCATGAGCTGCCACTACTGATTAACTATTGATCAACATGATTGATCGATAATTGATTATCTTTGCACCATATGATGCTTCATTCACATTTTGAGAGATAAAGCGGTAAACGTTCATGTTTTTTTGTGCATAAAATAAAGGATAGAAGTGATCAGCACATATGAGAGCAACGCTAAGATAGCATCATAATTCAGCGTATTGATCACTGATCAGTCAGAGAATTAAAGTGTTATTTGACCGTCAGTTAAACTCCTTGTTTGTAGCTGAATGTCGCCTGAATGTCGGAACCTCAGAGGAGATTTAAAGAGCAACTTAACCAACAAGTTTTTAAGTTACTGATTTATTGTTTATGTTCAGTCGTTTTGTGAAACTGTCAGATGGTTTTGGTCTCAGTTGATTGTGTTCACAGCAACAGTTTGGTCCTTCTCAGTTATTCTGTCCTGTAAAGCAGTGATTCCCACCTTCAAATGAAGCAATAGCTGCTTTGACTCCTCACCTCTGGTTGCACAAATCTGCCAGTTAAACCAAAGACAAGTTTAGAGCAGATTGTCAACAAAATGTAGAAAAAAGGTTTCTTTCTGTATTTCTACCCTGCGGATCATTTCGTGAAGCCTTTAGGTTGGGGATGACGGCTCTGGACCTGCAAAATATTCAGTGGTACCTGTTTTTTCTGGAGGTCATTTGACATTCATAAAACCAGAGTTACACACTCGACTTTTTGAATTTGTGAAAGGGGCGTTTCCAGCTAAAACAGGAGGTTGAGTTGCTCTTAAATCATCCTAAAGCCTTTTTTTTTTTACATTAGCTCTTTCATTGATGAAGTTGTTTCTCATCTGAAGTGGTGTTCATGTGCCTGGGATGTGGACGAAAAGTCAAAAAATATGTTTCATGTCTTTTTCTGAACATGTTTTTATGATCTCATGGAAAACCACATGAGGTCAATGAAGGATGTGAAGGAAAAGACAGCATCACATGCCAGGCTGTGTGATTTTAACATGTTGCTGCCACAAGGAATTGTGGGACGGCATTATCCTCCTCTCCGTTTGTGAAGGACGGTCCGGTGCATCTTTTGCTGAAGGAGATAAAGAAAGAAGAATCAGACCAGCTGCTGTCATGGCTGCAAATTGCACACTTTCAGATCTTTTACTTTTCGACCGCAGCCCTGCAGAGCAGCTGTGCTGGAGTTTGAAGTTCACAGGTTTAATTCTTGTTCCTTCAAGTGAATTCTAAACCAACAAACTGCACTTGTCTGAAAGACACGACAAAGCACATGGGTTTAATGCCGAGGAGACAAAAGTAACTCAATCAATAATCAGCAGAGATGAAAACCAGCACTTCAGATGAGACGAAGTTTTCATCCAGTGATCTGATGGACGGTGACGTTCAGTCTCAGAGAGTGAGCGGTGGTGAATGACAGAAGGAGAAAACAGCATTAAAGCACAGAGGTGTATATTCCATTCCACTAATAAAGACGACAGAAACAGAGCGTGTTGTGCTTTCTTTTTTCCTGGACATTCATCCTTTCATTCAGTCAAGTATTTCCTTGTTTTCTCTACATTTGTTGTGGTAAACTAGTTTGATTAAAGGTAAAACAACTTTCAAACTGTCTAAGCAGAAAACAAGCAAAGTCAGCCGTCCAACAGTTAACTTAATAATGTCTGACACAGTCTGATGTGCTGTGATAATCAGGAAAGAAAGTGAAGGACAGAATCAGGATGAATGCATGAATGTTTAGTTTCATGAGCAGAAACTGGTGACGCAGCGACCTCTAGTGACCAGACTGTGGATTACATGTCAGTCTGTCTCAAGTGGGAGCAGAAATGATCCACAGTAACGACGGCAGGTTTCAGCATCATGTTGTTGAGTGTTGCTCAGCTTTCAGGCTACATGACTGACAGTAAAGCAAAATGTCTCACTGAACATCTGCAGTATGAAGCTGATAACACATGAAATGAACAGGTCTTACTGTGTTGATGCTGGATTTGTTTTATTTTGTTTGTTTTAACATTACATTGTGATTACTCACCTCACAGGATTCAAAGCTACTTACAAAAGGTGCATTTAACATTTAAGAGTCAGTCAAGCACATCTGTGAAATCAAACATAATGAACCACTTTTTAAAAAAAATCTAAATAAGTCTATTTTTCATGCTGAAGATGACTTTTTGTCTGAAGCTTTTGGCTACTGGGGGTCCCATTTCACACGTTCTACATTTTAATGAATTGTCCATTGGAATTTGTTGCTTCCTTGATATGATGCATGAATAAATCATACCATATCATATCGTATCTGAAGATGTGCAGAGTCCTTGCTGCCCTGATGTCAATTGGCAGCTTGTTCCACAGATTAGGAAACAATCTCGACTTGGGCACCCAGCAGCTGGACTTGTAGTGAGAGTATGAAGCTGACTGGCAGTAGCAGAGCGGACTGGATGGGCTGCATTGATGGTCATGTCTTGGCTTTGTTCAGCCACAAGTGCAGGTTACAGAAGTGTTTTAGAACATGGGAGAACTTGGGAGGGTTTAAGATCAACAAAACTGCTGCATTCTGGATGAGCTTCAGAGGTCAGAGGGAACATACAGACCAGCCAAGAACGTCGTGCAGTAATGGAGGAGTGAGGTGACGACAGCCAGGACCAGAACCTGAATCTCCACTGGGTGGAACAAGACGTGTCCCCCTGGAGACGTCTACACTGATGTTGGCGGTGAGGGAAAGCTGGTCAGCCAGTGTCATAAACTGCTCATAAGAGCTCAGTGGTTTCACCAGCTCAGGCTGTGAGAAACTTTTTTGAGACTGACTGACTTGTAATAATGATTATAATAATAATAACTTTTTTTGTATAGGTCCGTTCATACATAAAGTGCAGCTCAAAGAACTTTGCATTAAAACTAAGCAAGAACAAGCAAATACAGCAGGAGCAAATAGATGTAACACCATACATAAAAGTACAAAGTATTAAAAACAAAAAAATTGAAAGAGTTAAAACGCATAATTTTTTTTTCATTAAAAAAAAAAACAGAAAAATTGAAAGCATTAAAGACATCAGAGAGCAGTGTCTGCATCCTTAGTCCTGTTTGTGGTTTAGGTTTACTTGTCCTGTTTTGTTCCTCATGTCACTGTTGACATTTTGAACATTAGCATCTTTTTTGGGATCTGTTTCAGACAGCAAGTTCGGTGAAAACTCTCAGTCCGTCAACCCTGAAATAAGTTAAACTCTGGGTTTTCTGTTTCAGAAAGGGAGGTAACTCAAAAACGGGAAAGGTTGGCAACTTCAGCCCCCTTCGGAAAGAAAGGCACATTAATCTCTGAGTCAGTTACCATGGTAATAGAGTCTGTGAACCTGAGTCTGTCTCATTTCCTGCTGCAGCTGTATTACTTTTTTAAAAATCTAAATATACATTTATAGTCTCTGTATGTGTGCATAAATATTTCCAATTCCACAGAAGAAAAGTAAGTGGACCTGTTTTTGTCTATTGTTGCCATGGTGAATCACAGTAGGCCTATTGGGGCTCCATTAATGTTGACTTTTTATGATTGTGGTGCATGCGCTTAACTCAGAGTTAACTGAACTAACTCAAATCAGCTTTTCTGAAATCAGAAAGTCTGAATTTTGCATTGAGGGTAAATCAGCTCAGAGTTCAACGTGACACTCAGTTGTTGAACCTCCTTCCAAAAACGGGCCCCTGGTCCTTAAATGAAGAGCAGGCAGCAGATCATCTTGTGACCCCATGGAAATATGAAAGTAGTCACATTTCGAGGAAGATGTAACAAGTGTGCAAAGGTGCTGATGGGAACCTCAGATGCGGCTCCTTCTCAGGGTCAAATGATGGCAGATCATTCGGTGCAGATATACAGCATGCCACAGCTTCTTGGCAGCCACAGGAAACGCTTGGTTTCCTGTTGGTAAAGTACATATTCAGCTGGTGCAGTCTGCAGTTCTCACATGAAATTAAACTTTCACCAAACATGGAGGGCTTAAAAAAAGCAATGCAACAGCTTCTGGACCATATCTCCAAAACAGCAGGCATTTATGTCTTGCTCATTGTGATTTTTTCCTACCATGTCCTGTTAGACATGGACATGCCCTGCAGCTGCGAAAAACAACTCATCAACTGCTGGATATACATGATTCCGCCAGTGGTTATAATTGCTATCTTCGTACTGTGGACGGACAAATCCTTTCAGAGAGCCTTGAAATACACATGCAGGGTTTGTTCATGCCACTTTTGTTGTGTTTTGTTTAGTCACATTCTCAGAGCAGCTTACATCGGTTCGCTGTGGGTTACAGCCGTGTTGATCGATGGCGACTGGTTTGTTTGCTGTTACAATCATCTGCCAGAACAACAGAAACAGTTACCCTGCAAAGACAAGACAAATTACACAGCTGAGGATCAGCTGAGGTCATCGCTCGGTTGAAAAACAAGTCAAGGGTGAGTTTTTATCTTTTTGTCAGAGGATCGACACTTTTTTTGCTACGGCCGTTCTGTCTCAGTCTATGTCACCCACAATGTCATGGGATGTGGAGAAAACCTTTGTTGTTTCCACTTTTGGAAAAACATGCAGAAGGTTGAATCTTCTGAATTTCATGATTCCGCAGATTTCTTTCATCATCCCAGAATGTTTCACTTGAGAATCAAATTAGGATCTTAATGTGGCATTTGTCCAAATTCTGAAACTTAAAAAAACAAACAAAAAAACCAAACAACTTTTAATACACTTTCACATTCCAAATGTGAAACTTAAATATGGAAGGGTGTAAAACAAGATTAATGAAAGAAAACGAAACTTGATTTTGTGAATTTGGCTTCGATGTTGTTATCTAATTGTGACGGCCTCCTGCTGTAGCAGGGCCTGCTTCCTGTGTGTGAGGTTACCCATGGTCTATTTTTGAAGGCAGTCTGTAGGGGGAGTTAAATCAGCAAAAGTGGGAGCACCTGGCCCATCTCCCAGAACGAATAAAGATCGGGATGCTGACACACTGATGCAACTGGCTAACACATCTCATAACTCCTAACTGTTAATTTATGTTCAGTATATCTAATTAATAAAATTGTTAAACTTTTTTGTTATCCGTGCCATCCCATCCCTTTTTGTCATGGCTCACAAGCTGGTCATGACTTAATAAACGGATTCCAGCCTGAAAAACAAACTGGCCTGTTGTTAGTCTTGACAGGTTAACCAGTAAGGAAAATAGCACAAGTGAAATATTTCTAATTTTAGCACCAGTTTAATATGGGATTAAAAAAACCCTCAAGACTTTGTAATCCTGATAAAGGACAACAGATTACAGCGTCACTGGCTTAATGCTTTTGTAATGAGTAATCACATTGCTTTTTAAATGAATAAAAACAACAACGAATGCTGTTTTTCAGGTTTGTGGCTTGCCTTTTTTCACCATTATGACACTGTCGGCTGCCATTTTCTCAGCAATATCAAAGAGTAAATGCTGCTGTGGTAAAGATTTCCTCGTTTTTGATGAGGTTATTTTGGAAGAAGCTACCGAACAAGTCCAGTCCTCTTCTTCCAACCCAGAAACTGCGTCTTCATCTAACCGGCAACCTCTTCTGCCACAGTAAAAGCCGAGTTATCTTCTTCCGACCCAAAACTGCGTCTTCATCTGACCAACAACCAGCCGGATCTTCTGCTACTGGAAAAGCCCAGTCCACTTCTTCCAGGAGATTTTCTTCATCTGTGTAATCATCTTTTTTGATTGAAACCTTTTTATGTTTTCCAGTGTTTTTCAATCACTTAACAATCACATTAAAATTAACAAGATTTATTGTGGTTAAAAAAAAACAAAACAAAAAAACCAAATGTGCTGTATTTAAAATTGTGTATGTAAACGGTGTGATGTGGAAAAGTCACAGTGTAGCTTTGCTAAATATAAAGGTTGTTGTATTGGTCACATATTCCGCGTACAGTGAACCCGTCCCTGAGGAGCAGTGGGCAGCCACAGCGCACAGCGTACCTCGGTCAAGGGTACTGACTGGAGACAGGCCTGACAGACACGTTCTGATGGTGGGGGAAACCGGAGCACACAGAGGAAACCCACACTAATAATAATAATAGTAATAATAATAATAATAATAATAAATAACAATAATATATTTTATTTGTCCAATAGGAGACCTGTGTGCCGTCACATGATGGGTGAAAAGCCAATAAGCGAGCTCTGTGCGGTCACTTGATCAGCCAAAGATCGTCTATATACATGAAGATGATTGTTCCGTGGCCACGTATGATCACTACTATCAGCGGTATCAGCTGTAAATCCAAATAAATAATGTATAAACAGCCATTTATGCATTTAACACGAGCTGAGGGCACTAAATGTGCTTGAGATGAAGGAGAACCTGTGTGTAGTGAAGGAAACACGACAAAAAATGTCTGTAGCTCATGTAAATGTCTGGGCTGTGCAGTGGCTCTCTGCCTCGCTTCACACA
>JAPQLA010000002.1:25332907-25356640 GCA_029822935.1 Naso vlamingii | reverse complement strand
GGTCCTGTGAGCTTGCTGTGACTTGTTTATTTACCACGTTGTTATTTTTGGACTCAGATTAGAGCTTTATGCAGGCCCGCCGTGTGTCTTGCCAGTGCCCGGGACAAAGTGATTGGCCAAGTGCCCCCCCCACCCCTAATGCCTCCACTGGACAGCGGTGTGCCCGTCCCCAGCGCGCTGAGCATATTGCTGTTTAGCGGCAGCACTCATCTTCAGTAGGTGACACATATGTGGTAAGTGAGTGCTGAACACAACAACAAGTTGCCTGCTTGTTGGCAAATGCACCAGGCTATTTAACTATGAAGGAGAGGCAGCGCTGATACACGTTCCTGTGTCTGTGATAGTGATGTGTGGATCAGGCTGTGCCATCAGAGCGCCTGACCACACCTCATCAGACCAAGAAAACACTGCCTGGACTAAATCATTTTTGATTTTAGGGAGGGTAATTAAGATCATTTTCGACCACTGTGTCATGGAAAATTGGGAATGTGAAAATAAAATGCTTTAATATGAGTCAAATAGTATTTAAAGTTTTTATGAATATGTATTTTGACTTCCTATTCAGACAGCATAGCTCTGCTTTATGTCATTGTAGAATCAAATTCGTGCCGGGAGTAAACCACAGGGCCCATGCGCGCCAGTAAACAGCAGTAGACAAAGGAATATATTAAGCACTACATAAAATGCTAATGTGTGTGTGTGTGTGTGTATGTGTGTGTGTGTGTGTTTACAGTTTCTACTATATCTCAGGTTGGGTCTTTGAAACCAACAGTTTATTGAGGAGTAAAAAGGGTGGAGGGTAATTGTTAACATAAATTAACCTGCTTAATGTTGCTTAAGTCTTGTTGTTTTACAAATGTACAAGACAAAATGGGTGATGACTCATAAGAAACTGCCACGTTTTTAATTTAGTTTAAAAAACAATAGGGTGTTTTAGAGCGGAATTGAGATAAAAGAACTACAGCCGTCAGAGCACAACACAGTATTCTGATAAAAACTGTAAGTACCTTGTGTATACAACAGAGGGCAGTGTTTCAGTCAAACAAACACTTGTATCTCTTCTTTGCCCTGCTCCCCATCTTCTTCCTGTATCAGCCCCACCCAAACAGGAAGAGGGGCCGACTCACTCGAAGATTGAACAAAATTCAGCAGAGTAACTACAAGGTTGAAAGGAAAAACACCGCGTTTATTTGATTTTTTCATTAATTGCTAAAATAAAAAGTAATAATGTCTATGCTGACCCTTTTTTTGCTAATGAAGACGAATATTCTTGTAGCCGTGTGATGTTTATTTTGAAAGGCTGGACCGGATGCGGTGTGATTAGTAATATCTGCCTTGACAGTGCTGGTAGGAAAAGGCGTAGCTAGTAAACATAACAGAAAGCCGAAAACACACAGCGGACATTAGAGCTAGAAAACACGATTTATTGAAAGTTCCTTCCTTGTCGTTTAGCTCCTGTCGGTGCCGTCCGTTGTCCCGTGAGCGTCTGTGGTTGTCACAGAGACTGTCAGCGTCCAGAGGAAAAGACTGTCGAGGAGTTAGCCAGCTAGCTAGCTAGCATAACGACTTAGCCATAGCAGCAGCCGCAGCTAGCATTAGCATCAGACGACAAAGATGATAGCGCTAATCAACAAACTATTGGACTGGTTCAAGGCGCTTTTCTGGAAAGAAGAGATGGAGCTGACCCTGGTGGGGCTGCAGTACTCCGGGAAAACGACCTTCGTCAATGTGATAGCGGTAAGGTTCGGGCCAATCGAAGGTGCTAACGCCAGCTGTCAGTTAGCATCTGGTTGCATCCATTGTTACTCTGCAGCGGTGAGGTCAGCTAGCTGTCGACTCAGCGAGACGGTGAATCAATCGATTCGCTGAGTGTTCGGTTCAAAATCACATTTTAGTAAGCCACAACAGGCTGTGTTTGTTAATCGATGCTGCTAACGCTCCAGCTTCCGTTAAAAATGAACCTGTCAAACCTTTGCACAAAATGAGTCATTTAAATTAGCTGGAATCAGTGAGTTCACACCTGCACCGGTGGATGTTCCTAACCTCCACTATAAATTTAACGGCCGGCACTTCGTCAGAATGGAAACTCATGAGCTCTGAACCCGAGGGAGGATTTGTAGGTCTTGTGTCGGCGGATCGATCACTCTTCCCTTGTCAGTGACCTTCTGTGTCCGGCCACACACCATCAGCTGGGCATCTCTCCTGACATCAGCCTCTTGTAATTGCCATTTTAATTTTTGTGTGACCCACAAACATAGATTTCATCAACCCAAAACTATTTCCTTTAAGTTCTAGAATTAAGCATTCCTTCATTATGGAGTCTGGAATCAAGATGTGAGAGCAGACTAAAGCCTAACTGGTTTGAGACTTTTAATTTTTTTTTTTTTTTTTTTTTTTAAAGTAAATTATCTCAAAATGTTTTGAATATCCTTTTATAAGAGGAAAGCACTGACACAAGGTTCCTCTTTGGATGCACATTCTGGCCCCTCAGCTCAGAGTACCTGCTGCTAGCTCTGTTCCCCTTTTCTTCAAATTCAAAATGTCTCCCTCAGTGTGTCGGACTCAGTGAAATAATGTGTGTGTGTGTAAGGTTACATGAGGTCAGTCACTGCTGTGGCGCTAAAAACAGAACACAGCCCTCAGTGACTGACGGAATGGAACTGATTGATTCATATGAATTTAAATAATCAGTATCATTATTAATCTGCCAGTTACACTAATAATGCTATTCATAATTACATTGATGAACAAACTTATAATGTAGGTCTTTGAGACCTGGTAAAAAATTCTGCTCTGGGCAGAACTATTAAATTATGCATACATAATAGCTCTGTTATTAATCAGCCTTCATCGGAAGTGTGAAATGCAGATTAAAGCCCCAGTGAAACTGATTTACTTTATTGTTGTTATTTAACATAACTGACATTATGACTAATGTTTGTCCTGAGAAGAGCAGGATGTTTTCCTGTTAAAAGGTGCTATTTTCAGCTCTTGGGGCATTTTATGGCTTTTTTAGAGAGCCGATAGTGAATAAGTGAGATGGGGAATGAAGTCCCAGGACCCCGTTTAACCGCTGAGGTCACCTGGATATCCAACGTTTGACATTTCTACACTAACCTTTCCTGTTACTTATCTGACAAATATTGCACAATCAGAGAAACATGTTGGTGTGAAGGTGGAGTCAGCAGCGTTTGTTCATTGCAGCCTGTGAACACAACATTCAAACCGGGCCCCTCCTTCCGACTCAACGCATCCGAAATATGGTAACTTAGCGTGTATTACATGTACTGTTACACTGCTTGTACCTAACGTTACACATCAAACTTTGTAGAAATATGCCATTTGTTTTAATGGAAAAGTGGATAATTTGGCAAGCTAGCACAAGCTAACGACCGGTGTTTGGCACCTACCTGTCCAACAGAAAGCAGGTCAACTCCACATCGCTCTTCATCCCCAGCCTCTCCTTCAGTGTTAAATCAAACTGAGATTCAGTTTGATTTAACACTGAAAGGATCTCTTCCTCTGGAAAAACTTGTCCGGTGCTAAATTTGTTGGATGAGCTAGAACGAGTTTTATGCACTTGTTGTCTCGCCTCAGTAGAGCTTTATTTCCTTTTCTTGCGACTACCTCCACATCCTCCATGTTCTGCAGTAGTGGTGGGGAAAAAAATCAATTTTTAGATGCATCGTGATTCGGAGGTGGATGATTAGGAATCGATTCTACGATGTCCAATAACTGATAATCAAAATTTGAAGAAATGTAAAATAGATAGGATTAAGAAGGCGAAAAATGAAAGTGCAGCGCGCTGTGCACCCTGTCAGTCTACAGAGGGCACATAAGAAAACAAGAAAGAAACATGGCTGACCGCGAGATCCAGCCAGCACCGAATGGATTAAAGCTAGCGTTTGGAAGCACTTTGGCTTCTTCAGAGTTGATGGTGGAAGTGAAGTGGACAAGAGCCGCGCTATTCTGTGTCACACTGAGATCAAATCAAGATGCATCAATTCAAGATGCTTCAGTAATGGTTTTATAATCTAATCATCAGCTCTGAATCGTTATTGAATCAAATCATCAGGTGTCCAGAGAGTCCCCCCCACCACCACCACCACCACCACCACCAACCTTCAGTCTGAACAGCTGACAGTCGCCGTGTTTTATCCATTCTCACCCTCACCTGTGCGCTGTCATTGGCTGGAGGAAACACACCCACTCTCCACCCAGAAACACCCCGACTAAACCAAAACATCAACATGCAGGCAGAGGGCGGAGCTCTGCAGACACAGTCACCAACACACATGTATAGAGGCCCAGAAGTGATGACTGAGCCAGAATAATGTTGTATAAGTCTGTATTTTGTTTTTTAGGAAAATGCTGCTGACTCGACCTTATTACATGAGGACGATAGAAGGTAGATATTCAGGAGTTCAGTGACACGTTTTGCTGCAGGAACTAAAGAAAAATGATGATTCCTTTGTGTTTCAGTCCGGCCAGTTCAGTGAAGACATGATTCCTACAGTTGGCTTCAACATGAGGAAGATCACTAAAGGCAACGTCACCATCAAGGTCGGTCATTTCATTTCCTGCATCCGCCCGTGTGTGTGTCTTTTCTCACACGCTGTGTGTGTATTTTATAATTTAGAGTATAAAGAGCCACACTGTAATTCTTTTACCAAGCACATCATTATTGACAACAAGCAAAAAGAAAATTCACGTGTCATTATTGGAAAATTCTTTCACTTGGGTGTCAGTATTTAATTTGTGTGTTCATGTTTTAAACACAGTACAGAATGCATAGTTTGACGGACATTGTGCCCACTCTCTTGGCCTCTCCCTGTGTCTGTAGTTGTGGGATATCGGCGGTCAGCCTCGGTTCAGGAGCATGTGGGAGCGTTACTGTCGAGGAGTCAGCGCCATCGTGTAAGTCCTGGTTTCTTCACTGTGGTAATTGTCCCCTAAAATGCTGCTGGGATGTCTCAGCTTTGAGACATGAAAGAGACAAGAGACAAAGGAAAGGCACACAAGTTTGTCCATCAACTGATCCAACAAATCTGCCCAACAGCAGGACAAGAAAGTTTTGGCTGGCGAGCATTTGATCAGTTTCCGCAGAAAGGATGGAACATTCCTGACTTTAAAGATCAGAAAGAAGCAGAATCTAGAACGCAGTCCTGCAGTTTTGTTGTGTCGTTGTGAGATGAGACGCGAAGCTGCAGGGCGAATGGGTCCCAGTTACGTTACAAAGCGTGTACAGTAGAGATGTTGTGATAGTGATGCTGATGTTTTTGGTTTTCAGTCCCGTTCAGCAGGACAGAGCATGAAGTGACTGAAGAACCATATGAACTGTGTAAAGATGATTTAGATTTCATGTGAAGAGAACTAGAACATTTTGTGATGTCATGCTGAAATGACAGAGAGCGGGTCAATGAGTGTTTGGTCATTAAAGTGTTTGCATCGCTTTTTTAATGAACATGCAGATGTGTTCATGGTTGTTGTTTTTTTTCCTGTTTCTAGCTACATGGTGGATGCAGCAGACCCAGAGAAGATCGAAGCCTCCAAGAACGAACTTCACAATCTGCTCGACAAACCGCAGCTGCAGGGAATTCCTGTAAGAACAAAGCAGAGCGAGTCTGAGCAGAACAAAGTTCGCCGAAAAATGACAGTGACTGAACCACATGATCCCAACTCAATCTGACCAAACCTGCCTGTATTTAACTCACCAAACTAAAGTATATGAACAACTCACAGAGCGAGTCAGTGGACTGAAACAGACAAAAACTGCCTAAAAATCTACAAGTGTCAGTGACGCAGACCTGAAGTAAACCCAGATGACTCTGAGACCCCTTTGAAACTCATTACAGTCCATTTTTAAGACACTTTGATTGACACTCAGCCACATATTTGCACTTCTGTTGACCAGGTTCAGCTGAATCTCCTGCAGCTTCCTCATACACAAACACACACACATCACATCAGATTAAAGCTTCATCAGCTCAGCAAGTTTTATATTTGATGGTATGTGAAGGATTAGCTGGAGCTGTTTTCTTGTGAAAGGCATGGAGAACAAAAGGTTCATTTCAGTGCAATTTTAGAGTAACGGCTTTCCTCACAGAGACAGAGGAGACAGACCGCGTGCGTGCGTGCGTGCGTGCGTGCGTGCGTGTATGAAGGACATGAGACTGTGATCAGAAATTTCCACAGAATGTGTACTATCCAGCTCAGATGAATCTCAGTGTAAATTAGACCAGAATGAATAAGCTACAGCTGGCTGAGTGATGTGGATCAGATTTGACTTGAGCCGACTGAACTGAACTGACCTGAACAGAACTGAACAGTCAAAGTCTGATTAAACACTGAACCTGATAGTCAGGTCAAAACAAACTAAAGTAAGGGTGCACTCACTCCTGGGCCAGTCGCCTTGTACCGTGCCGAAGCACGATTGTCCCCCCTCCATCTCTCCCGCTGGCCTGCGCTCACATTGCTCCAGTCTAGCTGCTCCTTAGCGTGCCAGATGTTCCTGGATCTGTGAAGTACGACCTGTAATTTTGCCCGCATTTTTTTCGTGTTGTAATAAAATTTTTGTATTGTTTTCTGGTGTCTGTGATCAAAAGACAGTTGCAGATTTTTCCACTGCTCTTTTTCTGGACTTTGTCTGCTGCTGTCTGCCTGAATTTGAGGTGAATCCTCCACAGACAGTCACAGTGACGTAGTCCACCTCCTCCCACCATGTCAGGGCCGACAAAGCGTGCCGTGTGTGGTCTCGGTATGCAGTGTTCACACTCGTCAGATAAACTGGACTTTGGGGGTCAAACGTGCTTAGGGCACGTTGTGAATTGCCCAGCGTGAGTGCGCTCTTAAACTCTCTTGTCACATTAGCTCCAAAATCTTTAGAACTGAAGATTATTGTTAAAAAAATGTGTGAAAAAGATTTTTCTTCATGCCTTCCTCAGTGCGTTTACTTGATCTCAGAAAAAGTCGATTTACTGTGTTGATCGACTGAAACCAGACTTTTCAAATGCATGAAAACATGTCAGTCTCACTGAAACTATGTGGTTTCCATGGTGACCGCTGTGACTGACAGTTACATTCTAATGGAAGTTCCTTCTGTGTGTCCTCAGGTTTTGGTTCTGGGCAATAAGAGGGACCTACCAGGAGCTCTGGATGAGAAGGAGCTCATAGAGAGGATGTAAGTCCACGCTCACACTTTTTTTTCCGTTGACATCACAATTATATCATCTCACTGTCAGTTTCTGTTTCAGTTGATTTTTTCTGTGGTGTAAGAAGATATTTCGATATGACGATGAAATGTTTTCTCAAAAACACTGAATCAATTTTTATCTCCAACTGCTGCTGCACAAAAAGTATCGCTGTGATGTTCTAATTGCATAAAAAAGTTGCTCAGATTTTGTGGATATTGTGTTTTCTTTATACTGTGACAGTTTTCCCAAGAATTAGATTAAAAAAAAATCGTAACACCTGTTTCTTGATATGTAATAATCATTATACTCAATAATTGTGTCCATGTTTTTAAAACAGGAACCTGTCGGCCATCCAGGACAGAGAGATCTGCTGCTACTCCATCTCCTGCAAGGAGAAAGACAACATCGGTACTAACAAACACACACACACACACACACACACACACACACACACTCTATCATAATAGAAATACATTACCCGTACCTTAAGACTAAGGTTAAGTTCAGTCTGGGGTGAGCATTGTGTCAAACACTGCAGTGGCACAAAGATCACATCAGCATCACTGGCAAAGAAAATCAATCTGACAGAAAAGTTTAACCTGAATGAACGGAACCTGCGGCGTCAGTGTCATCCATGAATAAAAAATAAAAAAAACATATGGTAACACTAATCGATCACTTTGAGAGAAGAGCAGCATATTTCTGCTCTAATGAAATTGTTACTTCTGTGATAATTTTTCAGAATGGTGATGTCCTGTCCCACAGTTCTGTAAATCACTGTGGAGTGTTTGAATCACAGAGCAATGCCGAGGTCAGACTACAAGATGTTTTTCTCTGTTAAAACATAAACTGTGTCACATTAGGCAGTTATAGAGTCATAAATTCTCGCCGTGTCGTGGTTGAGAGACATGACAGACCACATGTTCCCCCGATCAGTCATCGTTTGCAGTTCAAGATGTGCGTGACGTCACCAGCAAGGAACCGCTCGTCACTGACTACAGCTACCGACAAGCCGTCATGTGAGTCAAACAGAAAATCAAACATGCTAGTCTTTCTGTCGTCAGACCATGAGGCGTCCTCGATGAGGCGTCCTCGATGTGGCGTCGGTTGTCGTCCGTTATGATACACTATGCAAGATGAAACGATCGATTATCGCGCCCGATGCTCATTGATTGTTTCCGAGCCCACCTGATGCCCTACGCTTTCCCACTTAGGTTATTATTGGGACGATTTCATGTAGTCTGACCTCGGTATAATGTGGGCGGAGCTGAGGTCACAGGTTGACTGAATGTCTGGTTTGGAGTTCAGCCTTATTTTATGTTTCCTCATCAGATTCAGCCAGTGTCCAAAACTAACACTTGGCACTTTTTTATTTGGCGTGTAAATTTCAGGTGACTCCTTTGCGGCAAAATATGAACAAAATTGTAAATAAAGTGGGGTTCAATTGATGATGTCTGTGGGCATTGCTGCCGCGCTCCCACCGACACCTGTGTGAACTGAGATCAAGAGCGAGCGACAGAGAGATGGCGCTGTTGAGGAGAGGCGGCGGTGGAAAGGCGGAATGACAGAAAGGACACAGCGGATAAAAAGCCTGTGCCTCAGCTCTGTGGAGACAGACGCTCGTAGTTTCAGTTTCATTCTCCTCCTCCGCATTTCTGCTCCTCACTTATCTAATTATTGTCTAATCTAACTGGCTGCATTACTAAGGAGCCGATGGCTTCAGGGATCGGAGTCCAGCATGTCTTCACCTACGTCCAAAACTGTCCACGCCATGTGCACCACGGTCTCTTGGGTTCAAACTCAGCCTTGCCACAAAGCGTACGCTGTGAAACGCTGTGGGGGGGGGGGGGGGGGGTATTTTTCATCAGCCAACATTTGGCTGCTGGGCAAAAAAAGTTAATTTTCGGACCCTGTATACAAGCACTTGTTTTTTACTCTTGTGTGTAGTTTGTGGTGGACAGCATAAATTATACTGAGACGCCCTGCTCATGTGAAAGGTGTTAATTTAAGATCCACTGATGAGCTTTTTCTGGATCACACAGTCAAGGAATCTTTCCCATTTTTTCATTTTGTTTTATTTTATTTTGATTTTATTTTATTTAACCTTTATTTAGCCAGGTTAGTCCCATTGAGATCAGAGATCTCTTCTTCAAAGAGACCTGACCAAGAATGGCAGCAACAAACAGTTTCAGGTGACAAAAACAGTTAAACTCAAAAAGTGCACATTAAATAACAAAAATGATGAATAAAACCTCAATTTTAACATTTACATACAGAAAGAATTTGGGGTATTTCAAATAAGGCTTTTAATATAGATGATAAATAATAGTGGTCCTAAGACACACACTGTCACACTGACCAAGTGGTTCGCCTCTTTCGTTTTTTTCTCTCTGTTTCTCTCTGCACACACACATACTCACGCACACATCTGTCTTTCTCCGCAGACATCACTCTTCAGTGGTTGATCCAACACTCCAGGACTAAGAGGAGTTCCTGAGAACAGACTGCCCCCAACAGAACAGGCCACGCCTACCTGTCCTAACACACGCTGACTCTTTAAGTCCCCCTCCATCCACCCCATCCTTGTGTTAATACCTCCTGACCTCCACTTCCCCTCAGTCCTCACCGTGTGATGCACTGATCCCCGTTTAGTTTTTAATTGAAATGTCTGAACTGTCAAACATGTCAGAAAACAAACCAAAGCGTCCCGACACACACAGTCAACCTCCATCACTTCATCGCACAGCAGAAGCAAAAATTATGACTAACCTGGACTTTATCACGTATTTTTATCAAATCCTGAAGTGAAATAATTTTTTCTGTACATTTATAAAAACATTTCCTCTTCAAAGTGCAATTACAGCCACACTGAGTCGCCTCAGAGGGAAAGTTCCTGACATGCCGCCACTTCGGCTTGTTGCTCTCATGGTGTGAGCCCTGGAAGCATTAATCAGGTTTGAAGACTGGTCTTTGTGTCTTCAGAACACCAGCGCATGAGCACACACTCACCAAAAAATCCCACAGGTAGTTTCCTGAGAAAGGAGAACACTTTTAGTCGAGAATTCCCAGGGAGTACCTGGATCTGAATTCCTGACCCTCAGCATTAAACAAACTGTCTGCAAGGAAGATTCCTCCAAGAGGAAGGAGAGGAAATGTCTTCTTTTTTTGAGTGAAGTGACTTTTCAACTTTCAGTTTGTATCATTTATATTTAACAATCAGTCAGTAAACTGGTATCAGTGCATCTTTATAGATCCACACAGCAGCCTCCATGACGGCCTGTACGTCTAAACTGAGCATCTGAAGTTAACAGTCAAACTGTCGGCCATATTGACTTCTTCTCATCATCATAAACTGTGTCAAAGGGAAAAAAACAAACGGCAACCACGAGGGCTGACAGGAGCAGCCACGCAAAGTGCCAAAAACTGCAGTTCCTTGAGTGGCCAATTGAGGCTGGCTCTAAAACCGAGTCAGTCCCACTAGAACCTCGTTGATATTCCTGTTTCAGCAGCATAAATTAAAGTTCACAGCCTGTTCTCTGTAATAATGACATTCATGGTATCAGCGCAGGGCTGCGTTTTTAAAGAACTCACTCATTTTCATTATAATAAAGCTTAAAGTGACATCAGCAGCTAGCTGCCTGCTGTGGGTCCCTCAGACAGTGTTAGCACTCTGTGTCCATCTTCTCATCCAAATGGAGGAGGTGGAGGAAAAAATCGGTACATTGTAATAAAATCGCGATATTTTGTGTGACAATATTGTATCGATTCATAGATGTCAAGTATCAATAGTTTGTTAAATAAAGTCTTAATAAATGTTGGAAATACAAGCTCAACTTTTTTGTATAATAGAACAGTAAAAATCAGCTGACTGTTCAGTCCACTAGATGGCGGAGAGCTCACTGATGATGTAATAGAAAAATGCCATAAATGTTATTGAAGGGAGATGAACAGACTGAAAAATGGGCCATACTGGATAGAACAGATGATGCTGACAGAGTTTGACTTTTGGAAAATGATTTGCAGTTCAAAAAAATGAGAAAATTGCAATATTTGATTTCGCAATACCCAACATATCATAATATCACGATAATATATCGTGACTTAGGAATTGTGATTATGTTAAATTGTGAGGCCTCTGGCGATTTCCACTCGTACCGAATGTGGTCACTTTTGGCTCTTAAAAAGCAAGATGGCATCGGTCATAATTCAGAATGTTGGAACACAAACCACCGTCCACTGTTCATTATTTAGCCTGCGAGACGTAGCAGTTTTACTTCTTATTCTAATGCGCACAGAGACACATTTAGCGTTGTTAGCTGGTTAGCCGGAGCCTGTTTTGTGGATCTATACCTTCCTCAAGTTTTCCCATGATCCTCCTCTCCCCTGACCCCTCCGTCTTCACCTCTTAGCCAGTAACGACACATCTGCCTTCATTGCTTCCTCTCTTTCCTTTCCTTCTGTGTTGATTTTCATTCCGCTTTTCCTCCCTCTAGTTTCCCTCTCTACCTCCACATCTTCCATCCATTCGTCCAAACCTCCATTTTTTCACATTTCTATCATCCTGAGAGTCTCCTTTTCCTCCCTCGTCTGTTGTGAACTGCTTGTCCTCCTCTGTACCTTCTCTCTTCTTCCTGTCTTTTACTTTCGGATGTTACCTTCTCCCTTTCCTCGTTGCCAAGCCCCGCCCCTCAGAGTCTCTCTCCCTCTCTTGCCAAGCGAGGGATTAAAAACCTTTTTATTGCACTGTTGATTTTGTTTTTGTAAGATATTAATAATGAGAATAATGTTAATAATCTTCTTATTGTGACATAACCTGGTCTGGCGGATGTAAGGATGCGGTACTTAAACTGGAGAAGGAGACATGTTGTTGTTTCTGTTCATATCTCTGTAATAAGCTTTTTATTTCTTGTTTGTTTTATATCGTTATTATTTTTTATTGTTTTTGACTTCATAAGTCTGCTCTAGATGTGAGCCAGAGATAGTGTTTTCTGCTCTGAGGTGTCTGCTGATTGGACCAGGGGTGTCACATGATCAAATGTAGCCTTCACATCATGTCGATGTTATTAGTCACGTTTGACTCATTAAAAGTCCCACGTGAATTAAATGTTTATTTTAAAATCAGTTGATTTTAGAGTTTTCATCCAGTTGTTTTCCTCTCAACATATTTTGATTTGTGACACCAGCTGAGAAAACAAAGATACTTTGGGTTTTTCTCACATTTACAAGAAGACAAAAGACATTTCATCAACATGTTGAATATCATTAAATATTTCAAAACCCATTAAAAAACAAAAAATGCGACATGAACATGAAGATCTGTCGCTGCCAATGTCAATTTTATTTTAAAGTCATTTGTGTGAATGATGTGTAACAATGAGAAATTTAAAATCAAATTCTGATTTTAATGTTGAAAATGCAAATTTACCATCAAAATGAAAACTGCAGCACTAATCAGTGTTCTCTAAAGATTTTAAATTTCATTATCATGCACACACAATGCACTGTTCATACTGTCAGCCGCAGACTTTCCCACAGAACAGCATGTACCGTATGTTTGTTTTTATGGTTGGTGAGATGTGATGAAAGTGGTTTCAGACTCTGAATGATGCAACACGCAGAAATCTGCTCTGTCCTTTTGTTTCTGTCATCTTGTGTGCAGATGTGTGTGTGTGTGTGCATGTGTGTGTGTGAACACTAGCAACAAATGTTCAACACTTCTTGCTAACAATCTAGTTAAATGTTTTTAAGAAACATCATCAAACACTCGCTCGTCAGTCAAGACACATTCTGGTTGAAAATATTCTTGCCTGTAATTTAATTGTGAGATTTTAAAAAGCAAAACTTTGAGTTAAAATTTAAAGAAGTTTGTTTTTTTGCACATTAAGCAATATATAAGGATATTTGCGATCATGTTCGATGTTCTACAGCAAAATTTTGAT
This sequence comes from Naso vlamingii, assembly GCA_029822935.1. Classification (NCBI taxonomy): domain Eukaryota; kingdom Metazoa; phylum Chordata; class Actinopteri; order Acanthuriformes; family Acanthuridae; genus Naso; species Naso vlamingii. The sequence continues at coordinate 25,343,508 of JAPQLA010000002.1, read as the reverse complement.
AACCGGTGCAGTCCTGAGAGCTGGAGCTCACTGCTGACGTCACTGCTAGTGGAAACCAAGGAGGTGGCTGTGCGTTTAGACAGTCTGTCGAAAAGAACAATAGATGCTCGTTTTAAAAGACGTGAAACTCACCAAATGTTTAGTGGTGTCCTCTCATGTAGTGACACTAAACAAGAAGTTAAAGACCCGATTATGACCTGGAAACAGCTCTTTCAGCTGCTTCAGGAAACTAACAGCCATTTTGGGGTTATAAACTGTTGTTTAACTTTGTGTTTTAGTGTCAGGACATGAGAGGACAACGCTAAACATTCAGTTAGTTACGTGTCTTTTAAAAGGAGCGTTTCTTGTTTTGGTTTTTTGTTTGTTTGTTTTGACAGACTGAGTGCACATGCTCCTCTCCTTTGTTTTCAGTAAGCGATGACAGTAGCAATGAGCTCCAGCTCTCAGGACTGCACCGTTCCTCATAATGATGCTGCAGAACATCGTATATGATTGTAAATATCCTTATAAGGCTTCATGTGCAAAAAGTCAAACTTCTCCTTTAATCATATACCTTCATACAGAGATCGTCATTAGCATTGGGCTCCTCATGCTATCGTCACACTGCTCATATTCAACTGTTTGTTTCTTTGGCCAGCTCTGTCCTCCCATTGGTGCATTTGTTGTTTCTGACACATCCTGGTCCTGACAGCAGCCAATCAGAATGCAGAACATGAAGAAGCATTGTTCAGTGCTGAAGTGTTTATGTTTAAGAGTGATCAAACTGTCAGCTGCTTCAGTGTATGGGAGTTTAATCAAACACTCGCCTGCTTTACACTGTTGGGTCAAACGTGGTCAAAAGACAAACATCATCTCTTGTCTCAGTCCAAAGCCCATTTTTAGAAAAAAATGCTCCAAATGATGCTGAAGCTGCAGCTAAACATCATTTCTATGAATCTGCTGAGGACTTTGCTGATTAATTGTTCCTGAAGCTGAGTGTGACACCATCAGGAGGTTTGTTTTGTCACAAACATGTGACATGTGATACTGTCACGTTAGACGACAGAAAGCGAACCTCTTACGTTACAACTTTAACTTTAGCCTCAGCTTGAGCCAGTAAATTCCCAGTTTACATTATAAATGTACGATTATTTATAAAGAATGAGAGATAAATTCCCAACAACGAAGGATTGATCTCTTGATCTTTACAGGTCTGTTTGTTTTTCCTGACAGTGAAATCACCACAGAGCCAAACATGTTACGAGTCTGAATCTTCCAGACAGTCTTGAGCCCGACAGTGGAAACCTGCTTGTTTCTTAAGATTTATCTAGAGGTGTTGATCTGAAGCAGCTGTGTCAGTGAGCTGACAAAACGCATCCTGATTTTTTTTTAAAAAAAAACCACACACACCAGACAACAACAAGCACAACATCGAATAAAATCAGTAAACGTCCGAAAAAAAGTGAATCTCTTTCGGCCTGAAATGTTTCACTTTGTTCTCTAGCTGCTCCAGGTTTCAGGCGGTGGTGTTTTCTGAAACAGCCAAGAGTCTGATCCACTCAACTTTTATTGATCTGTTTTATCGGCCAGCACAGTGATTATTAGTCATCGGAGCCATCAGACAGAGCGGGTAGCCGCGAGAACTTCAGTCTCAGTGTTTTCTGTGATGTTTTTGTAAGCAGAGTGTGAACACAGAGATTCAGCTGATCTCAACCACCCAGCACCTTTACAAAATCTTCTTTACACCAGAAACATCTGTGGAGTCAAAGTCAAGTTTTTGACTTTTCTTTGTTTATGCACAGAAAAACCTGCGATCGCTGAAAAAAGCAAAGGACAGATTTGACCTGAACAGAGTGAAAGTGTTTCCTCAGTGTGGTAAACTCTCAGACTCACCAGCCCGCCGGCTTAAAAGCAGCGTGACTCCTTCAGATGACCGCCGGGTTTTTTTTTCTGTCCTTGTTGTCAAGGTGGTAGTGTGAGCCTTGATGTCTCCCTGCAGCTCTGCTCTGATTGGCTCTGGTCTCTTCTGTTGCATGCTGAGGGCAGGGATTGTGTATGTGGGAGCTGAAGAAGTAAACAGTTATTTTGGTGCAACTTTATGATCAAATGGCCTTAATCTGGTGTGTCAGCCTGCATATGAACCTACAGAGAAGTGATGTAAGCACGCAGTATGACATGGACTAAAGACAGTGCAATAAAACAGGGGCGTGGACGTTGTGCGTTTCACGTGCTTCTGTGTGTCTGAGGGGGATCACACGATGACGGCGTGCTTACACAACCTCTCTCACAGATCAGTCCACTGGATTGACGTCATTGTAATTTAAAGTTTGACCAAAATTTTTTATGAAGAATAATCCGGTGACGTCCTGTCACCCTGCATGTACGAACTGAAACTCCACAGGATGTGATGTAAAACGAGTCATATGGTTGTAAAAGCTGAACATTTCTGCAGAGTCAGCAACAAAATTGGAGAAAATTCAGATAGAACGATGAGCGTCACAGAAACAAACTACAACAAAAGGAGCGGCACAACTAATGAAAACATGAAACGCTGCAGGAATAAATTAAACTCCTCCTTTTTCAATTTTTTCATTGGTAGTTTGTTTTTTTTTTAAAAAAGCATTTTATCATACAAAGTATTCTCAGCAGTGAGCGACCCAAAACCTAAAAGCATGAAACTTTTATTCAATAAATCTGAACCTTTAAGCTTTTCACCGCATCTCACTGTCTTCATCAGCACATTGACTTTACTCAGCCATGAAAGTATGAATGAGAGCACGAGCACCCTTTATTAGCCTGTCTGATGCTTTCAGTCGTGTCATGTGGTCTTCATCAGCAAATGGATTCTGACCACTTGTCCTGATTTCTCTTATTACAAAATTAAAAACGTAATATGTCTGAAATGTCCAAGAGAAATTATTAATAGATTAAAACAAAATTTCAGTCAAACAAGCGCAAATTTGCAATAGCTGCAACCAGCAGTCTACGACAAACTGTTGATGAGTTACAGAGGGGGCGGGGTTAAAGTGTAGGCGCGGGGCAAGCCATGTCCTGAGTGTGTGTGTGTGTGTGTGTGTGGTTTTACAAAGTTTGGCTCTATTACATGAATCTGTTTAGAAGTTATGCACCTTTTTGTTACAGGCCACTCCCACTGCCACGCCCCTTTTTGCCAATTGACCCGAACAGTTAACCAGCTGACCTTTGACTCATGACCAGCCTTTCCACTAAATCTCGTGAAAGTCTGTTAATCCATTTAGAAATTGTGCACCTTTTTGCAATAGGCCACTCCCATTGCCACACCCCCTTTAAACCAGTTGACATGAAAACAAACACACACCTTCACACACACTTGACCTTCATGCCAAATTTCAGGCTCCTAAGGCGACAACAGCGGCCGCCAAAGAGTGGGGGACTTTTGCGGACAGAGCGGCCCCTAGAGCTGCTGGTGGCAGCTAAAAATATGTATCTGTAAAACTGAACTTGAGAGGAAATCACCCAACAAAAAGCCGGATTATTGAAGGACTTACATCATGTTTTGTTTGACATTTTGTCCATTAATTGAACTGTAACCATGCACTGTTTTTGACAGCACGTGTTGATCATTTTTCAGCTTCCAGTTAAACAGAAAATTAAAGAAATCAAACCTCAGCACGCTCAGTGCATTCAACCTTCACGTGTGCAGCTCGCACTGCTGCACTGTCTGAGCCAAAGGACGACAGGCTTTCAATCAAACCTGATAATATTTCTTTTCATTTTTCCATCGGACGGGTTTTAAGTCCTGTCAGTGTATGACCTGTTAAATACACCTGTGCACATAATCCAAGAAATTCATTTTCTCCCTGTTAATGCATATAAATTCCTGTTAATTTCCATGGAAAGTTTCAACCTAAGAACCCACTCAGATGTTTTTGATTAGGCGGATCACCTCAAAAAGCGTAAAGAAAATGAAAAAGAAAAACTAAGGCAGCCCTAATGAAGGTGTATTATTGGTTTAAGTCCAACATGACAAAACTGAGTTCATATGTGACTTGTGGCATTTTAAACTGCTGACTCAACTTTTCCTGCCCTTTGCTTATCCTGTGGTTTCGGTGAGGAAGAGTTTGTACGTGCAGAGTGAAGCGCTGAGACCATCTGTCAGTCTGAACCTGTTTGGACATTATTGTTTGATTCTGTTGGAATATAATGTGTTTTAATAGAAACATGCTTGTGTATGATACTAATAAAATACTATGGAGAAACGACATGAGGCACATTCTCTTTCTTTGTTTGCAATTCTTAACAATATTAAATTTATTGTCAGTATTAGTGATGTCTTATAATAATATTACCAATAATAACTAGAGAGATTCAAAAACCAAACAAAAATAAAAAATAAAAGATTCACATTTGTCTCAGAAAACAACAAAGAAAGTCTGGATCTTATTTTGTGAGCACGTCAGAACGTCTGAGCTAAAAAACAAACAGAAAGCAGTTTGTTTGTACAGAGTCTTTATTCGGTGTGAACGGACACTTTCTAGTTCTGAGTTCATTCAACAAGAAACTTTTTAAACTTTGGTTTTTCTTTAATACTTTGTTTATTACTCATTTTCCATCCAATTTCGTTTAAGTGTTTAATTCCAGAGCTGCAATGACACTGATGGAACAGCAGAGGGCAGCACACACACACACAACCAAGCCTCATTAGTGTTTGCTTTCACATCAACTATTAGTGTATGTTAGTGTTAGTTTCTCTGATTTTGTGTGTGTGTGTGTGTGTATGTGTGTGTGTGTGTGTGTGTGTCGGGTCAGATTCAGACTAACTGGTTTGCTGAACAGCAGCAGCTGAGCTCAGCAGGTCATCATCATCGCAGTCAGACTGTCAGCTTGTCTGAGGTCACATGACACCTAATAACTGTATTTACAGTCACGTTATGGTAGTACTCAGCAGTGCTGTCATTCTTCCTCTTGTTTTTTTAATTAGACGAAAAGGGAAATGGAGGAGGAAGTATTCAGATTCTCACCAATATCACGCTGAAAAAAAAAAACTGTTACGAGTAAAAGTCCTGCATTAAACATATTGCGTCAGTCAAAGTATGTATAACCAGGATAATTGCATAAGCTATTTAAAGCTGGGGTTGGCAGTTTATGTTTGGTGTCATGGCGCTAAAATCCCATAATAATCTTGGACTTCTGCTCCTCTCCTTGGCTCTGTATTCAGACTGTGACAGGGTATATTTTGGCAAATCACAGGTCATTTTAGAGAGCGCATGTTTCTATTGACATGTGACATCACTACGAGCTGATTGGCTGTTGAAACAAGTAACATGCCTTACATTCTAAAACTGACTTCTGGCGACTTGACAAGCTGAGCTGCGGGCGACACCGTCAGCCGGCTTGAGTCGAGCTGAGACGGACCAGTTTACACCGCTGCAACTTTCCCTGCAACCGTTTGGTCTCGTCGTGAATCTTTGCTGCAAACTGAACTTAAAAGAGAGCGAGACAACAAACACAATAAAACAAGCTGCTGGAGCAAAAACGGGGAGGGGAGGGGGCAGCCAAGTTGCTTCCTTAGGAGTCTCATGCTACAGCTGGCTTCATTTCCACACGTTGGCTTTAAAGTAAAAGTTGTGAATAAATCAAAATGTCCCGTGTCACCGTGTGGAGATGTAACGTTGAACTCTGTTTCTGTTTGAACTGAGGACAGTGAGATTCTGTCAACAGTATGCTGGAAGAAAAAGGTGACTGTGAAGTTTTAAAACATCTTATCTCTGGTGATGTATCGATCACATGACAGCTCAATGTGTTCAGTGATGATGAAGGCAAGATGGCCGCGGGTGTTTGATGAGTGAAGCAGAGTGGCATACGGAGACGAGTCGTTCCTTCACTCCCGCAGCTCCCTGAACATTCAGGGATCTATTTTGGAGGATAATTGACAGTTTAGAGGAGAGAAGAGCGAGAGCGTGGAGCTCCGTTTTCTCAGACATTCAAAAGCTGACAGACAAAAAAAAAGCAGCAAAGAGACAGAAAGGAGCAAAAACGAGGCTGGTCATTTGGTCATTTGGCTGTGACGTGATCGCACTGATAAAACTTCATCCGTCCGTCCTCCACTCAGTTCCTCGCTCTGTCTCTCTCTCGTCAACAAGTGGGTAAAACTTCTCTCTCATTGTGTGTGTGTGTGTGTGTGTGTGTGTAGCTACTTTTATACCAATCAACAAAGAGGCAGGCCTCACTGTTTCCTGTCTGCAGTACAAGGTGGTCCCACCAGTGTGTGTGTGTGTGTGTGTGTGTGTTTTCCCAATGAGAGTCAACCTAGCTCTCCATCGGGACCCCATGCTCGTTGTCATGGCAAAGGCTTTACCCCCGCCCCCTCCTCACTCCTTCCCTCATCAGTTTTCCCACAGAACAAAACCAACATTGTGCTCCTGGTTTTGTGTGTGTGTGTGTGTGTGTGTGTGTGTGTGTGTGTGTGTGTGAGAGAGAGAGAGAGAGACATTCAGGTCAGATTAGTTGGTGTTCACTGATCCTGTGCTCAGAGAAACACGCATGTACACTCACACACACTTGCTGCTCTTCATTCACTCAGTCTGCTGCTGATGAGAGGGCTAAGTTACACACACACACACACACACACACACACACACACACACATATGCACACACAGATAAGTAGTGCTTCATCTTGGTGCCATTCACACAGTGAGTGAGAGGCTCAACACTTCTGTGAAACTTTCACACACTCAGTTTCTAACGAAATGTGAAGAAGTGACTAAAGTAGTGATTTGTTTATAAAAAAAAAAACATTTAAAAAAGAAAAATATGGACACAAAATGCTGCACAGTGAATTTTTTGAACAGGTTTTGGACTTCCGTATAATAATTCACAAATTATCATCATGTGTAACTGCAGTATTATTATTCTCAGCTCTTCAGCGAGGCTGGTGAAGCTGCTCTACTCGTCAACCTGCTCAGCTAACTTGAGATGTTCCAATATATACTGAGTACTGATCCGATACCAGTGCACAAAAATAACAATTCCTTAAAAACATAAGGTGTAATCATAATGTAGTAATATAAAAAGATTTTAATAGAACACTATAAAACAACAGTGCACAAGCAATTTAAAGAGTAAAATCTGGGAGAATATAATTCATGACACAACACTAACTAAGCTAACGGGTTAGAGGCTGGGTACCATTTAGAGGGTGATAAATAAAATGGTATCAGATTGGTCCACAGACTGGTGTACTCGCCGGTACTGATACCAGCATTCTGGGCAGTATTAGAGGCACTTTCCGATACTAGTGTCCGTTTCAGAACATCTCTCGTGACTTGCACACACAGCCTCAGTCCACGCGTGCTCTACCAGTTTCTGCTCCACATCGACTCCTCTCTAATCAGTTAGGAAACCACAGACTCCATCCATTCCCATTTTTGGTGCTTACAGATTAAATATTTATTTCGTGAAATTTTCAACCATTTATTTAGCAAAATAAAATGTGAAAAATAAACCAGATTATCGGCTCCAACAAACCAGCCATCTGAACGTCGAAGTGTTCATCCAATCACTTAAATCCCGTGATGCTCACAACTGCGTCAACGTTGATGTTTGAGTGTCTGTGTACTGGAAAAAGCTTCAGACTCTTCAGTATGGCCATAACAAAGGGTTAAAGGTTGGATGTGATCGTGTGAAGCAAACACCCGCCTTACAGATGGATGTGGACTCGAACCTGTGACCTTCCTGTTACGTAACTGCTGCCTGCAGTTGGTTCCCATCCAGTCTGTCCCAAAGACATTCTCGCATGACCAATGGAGGTCTAGTCGTGTGTGTGTGTGTGCGCGTGTGCGTACATGTGTGTGTGTGTGTGTGTGCGCGCGTGTGCGTACGTGTGTGTGTGTGTGTGTGTGTGTGTGTGTGGGCTTCATTAGTGAACAGAGGCGGTCTGTTCAGTAGTTTGTATCAGAGGGGCGAGCTCTCATCACTACTAATGAGAACAACATCACCAACCTCCTGAAACACTTTGTTCCTCCAACTCTCCGTCAGTCTCTCCTCCTTCAGTTTCCTCTTTCCCTGCTCAGGATTCACTGTAATGCTGTATTCACATGGAATCACACAGACGGTGGACGGTGGGAGACGTCTCGTGAACGGCACAGGAAAAACAAACAGTCCAATGAAATGGAAAGACAGCAAAACGAAACACCTATGACAATGTGATGTGTTGCTACGGTGATGTCATAATGTTTACAAAGAATGGAAAAAAATATATGTACTGAAATTATTTTATAATTATTATTTTATATAACTACTCTAGTGATGCACGTAGCTGTAAAATGCATTTTTCCCTTAATTTTCTATCGTGAAGCTAGAATAAAGTTGAATTCCTTCTGGAACATTACATTTTAGAGTGTGTCAGCTTTTCATGTGACATCTTGGTAAGTTTTCAGGCTGTAGTAAATACAACTCCGGGTATTATTGCACCTAAATAATCAGCTTCTCATTGACGAGATTGGTCATATTTTCTCTATGTCAGTTAGACACGGAGTTACGTAACTCAGTTATGTAATATTCAGTTATAAATTCTGTTGCGGTCGACAGCAAAAAGTTAAAATATTTTAACTTTTGACGGCAATGCTGTCGTGAGCTCATCAGATTTTACCGCAATCATCCACTTAAATGCAATGGTGCCCCCAAGGGGTGGCCGGGGGGGCCGCGGCCCTTACGAGAAAACATTTCGCCCCCCCAAATGGACAAGCCCGATGGCAAGCCCTTTATAAATCTGTTATTATAGGCTACATTTAAGGCGTAACAAAAGTTTCTCGTTTCTGGCCACAGCAGGACACTTTTGCAAGCGCACTGGGAATTCGGCACCACATCTGAAGCTGTGTACACCGGGCACGACACTGAGATCAGCCAAGGAATCGAAAGCAACGTCTTTACATACTATAGTGTCTTTGTCTTATGCTGTGTAGCTTTTTTAGTGCGCATCCATGGCCACCCCAAAATTTTCACTGGCCCCATCTGGCCCCCCCACAAAATATTTTCTGCAGGTGCCACTGCTTAAATGACATGCGGTTTAGCATCTGCCTGATTCCATTTGAATGCAGCATAAGTGTCTGTGTGAGCCCATTTCTACCAAGACAACAAAAAAAACGTTTGACTCTCTGAATCATCATTACGACTATCTGACCCAGCGGGTATGAAGCGTTGGGCACGACAGAACATCTTGTCTCATGTAGTGAATCACGGTGGATGGCACCCGATGCCTCATCCGGACGTATCATGACATCGTGGCAGAAAGACGAGCCGGTCACAATGTTCTTGTCTTCTCTCACTGAGTTGGAGAAATTCCACAACATGTTGGTGATACTGACCAACAGGATTCCAAAACTGACGGCATCTGTGACGCATCTAAAATTCTATTTTCAGAACCCGTGCCTCAGTTCACATAAATGATTTCCAGGCTGTAAAACATCCATTTTCTCCCTTTCACCGTGGCTGGATCTCAGTGGCAGCAGGCTATGCTGGGAAGCCCAAATGTCCTTCTCTCTCCCACTTTTGGGACTCCCAAAGCGTTCCAAGACAGATAATATTCCATCTCCTCAGTGTGCCTCCTAACGTGGATGTGCCCACAAACCTCCTGAGGATCCTGAACAACCTCGACTGGCTCCTTGCAGCATGAAAGAGCAGCATCTCTGCTCTGAACTTGCTCCACATCTGAGCTTCTCATCCTGTTGCTGAACCCAGACACGGTGTGGAGGAAACTCATTTCAAGAGGTCGTTCATCATTCGCTGCTTAACGCTCATGACCACACATGAGCATGGAGATCCACTGGTAAAATCCAGAGCTTTGCCTCCATCTCTACCCACACCTGTCCGGTTCAGCAACGTCATTACCTCTAATGCTGCAGCGATGTACCTGCCAACCACGTTTCAGTTTACCTTCGCTCAAGAACAAGAACTCGAGAGCTCCTTCACTAATTACACCTTCTTTTGACATGGGGACTGAAGGAACATGATATGTTGAGGGGATTTGTCTCATGTAGAGGACAGTCGTCTTTTCTCTGCTTCAGGTTTGAGATGAAATGGTGCTGGTAACGTGCAAAAAGTTTCTAACATTGGAAGAAGATACACCAAGACAGACACTTTTATTCATTCTATTTTTTTTCCCCCATGGTTCAGGCTTTTTCAGCAGTGATGCTTTTCATGCTTGTAAAGAAAAAGAAAAATCTGAGTTCATCATCCCTCATGAAGAGCACAAGCTCAGACACAACCAACGTTTCAGTATGAAGACTTCCCTTCAACAAGATGATCCTCAAGTCGAGGCCAACAAAGTTTCAGTCACTTTGTCACAGATATGATTTACTCTGTTATCATGGACACAGCTCAGCTGTCATCACACGATCTGCCTCCAGTCAAACGGTAACATTTCTCTCTGTCTGTCTGTTTGTCTGCCTGTCTGTCTGTCCATCTGTCGATCTGCTGGACAGAAAACATTTTTAACACGTAAATCCTCTTCGTGGGAGTCTAACTAGGCGAAGACGAGGCAGGAAGAAGACTCACATTGATTAGAAAAGAGTTTGAGTTTCTAAATTAACAGAGCTGTGTGTGTGTGTGTGTGTGTGTGTGTGTGTGTGTGTGTGTGTGTGT
>JAPQLA010000002.1:25310243-25332672 GCA_029822935.1 Naso vlamingii | reverse complement strand
GTGTGTGTGTGTGTGTGTGTGTGTGTGTGTGTGTGTTTGTGTGTGTGTGTGTGTGTGTGTGTGTGTGTGTGTGTGTGCGTGCGTGTGCACGTGCATTTGTGCACAAGCACGCAAGTTTGTGTGGATTTGGGCTGGTATCCCATAGCGACGGGACAGTAGTGAGGTCATTGATATGCAGCTCAGCAGCTCTGTTGAGGGGAAACCCTCCTCTCTCTCTCTGAGCAGATTCCTTTACACCATTTCAGCAACATAGAAGACAAAAAATCTTAAATGAGTTTCTCCAAACTTTTTTTGAACATGAAACCAAATGTTATTCCTGTTGTGTGTTTAACTTTATAAAAGGTTGGTTTGCCTGTTTCCCTCTTCTGTGATCAGTCACTGGTTTATTGTTATTTTAACAGTTTTAGACTGAAATGTGTTTAAACAAAGTTCATGTAAAGAATCAAGAACAACTTTTTAGCTTTTACTTCCGTAAAATGTCACCTGAAATATTTCCTTTGACAGATGCAGAGTCAGACCTGAAGGAGGCTCACAGGTGTTGAAGAATCAGCGTGATCATGGTGAATCAGCTCAACTTGGTCAATAACATCATTACAGTATCAATGAATTTTCCAGACATCTGCAGTTTAAATTTACTCATATTTATTTATAAATAAAGTCGTCTACATCCGATAGGTCAGTTAATGCTGTGATCACAAGGTGAAAACAACCAGGAGTCTCATCAGATTCTCTCTTAAAGGAAAACATGAGACAGGCGCTGAAGTGAACTTATTTTGTGTGGACTGTCCCTTTATTAAAAAGTTATGAAAGAGAAGCCAGGCACTTCATGTCAACTTTGTTCACATTTACAATCAGAGCAAACACGACACCAGTGGAACTCCTCCTGTTAGTATGCCTCCTTTCTTTTGTCCAATAGAACGGTGAAGAAACATGTTTACTGTCGGTAAGTAGGATCCTAAATGAAACATGATGACTGTCCCCGTATCGAATACAAAACTGGGTGACAAATTCAAACCCCTAAAAATGGCAAAAAAAAAAAATTCTATCAAGGTAAATGTGCTGCAGAAACAACGTATGTACGTAGTATGTAGTCGTAGTAGGCGGCTCTGAAAACAACCAAACTCTCCCGTCTAATTTCTCTCTCTCCCTCCAAAAGGCCATAAATCAAACAGTTCCACGTATTGCTCCCCCTAGAGGCCTGGGGGACTTCCCTTGAGCAGATGCAGCGTTACTCTATCACATTTGCTTTCTTCGTGTGTGTTTTTTGGGTGTTTGCTGTGTATTTGTTTTGCCTTCATGTAGCATCCTCTTTTTACTTGCAGCATCATTATGTCATATTTGGTTGAGATTTTAGTGTTTGTGTTTGAATTTGCATCATTTCTGATACTGCAGAATATTGTCGCACATTCACCCTTCATGGCCACTGTACGAAATGCACCCACGTCGTCTCTTGCAGTTTCAGCTGGTCGATAATCACGGCACCAAACATCCACCAGTTTCTCACATTGGACAGATGCAGTTTTCTCTCTTGAATGAGAAGTTAGTCTACTACTTCCTGTTGAATCAGACACTGACAGTCTGAGGAGACACTAAGGCACAATCGGCTCTGATACACATTATTACACCATGAATTCAACACTGTGACTCTGAACTTTACCGAGGCATAAACATTCTCGTGACTTAAAAAAAAAAAAAAAGGAGATGTAATTAGTTGAACATCTAAACTAAAATTCATCTCCTTTTGTTTGTTCGCTTGTTCTAGTTGTTTGAGTTTGACAGTCTCAACGAAAGCTCTGTGCTAAACACATATTAATACACTTAAAACCTACACAGTTTATCTTCCTGTACAAAGAGACGCCTCAATACTGAGAAGGTCTGAGTCCTGTTCAAATACTCTTTAAATCTCTTCCCTTCCCCCACAACACTTTCTCTTCTTTAGAAACTAATGAAGCTTCACTTGACAACGAAGCTGTAAAATTACTTTTACCTCCACGTGCACAGCTGCCTCAAGCTAATTCATGGTTAGCCACCTGCTAACAGGAGAAGAACCCAAAGAACACCATAATCGATGGTGATTTTTAGACGGGAACAGGGTCAGAAATAGAACATTATGGACTGAATTTGCTGCTAGACGATCGACGAGGCGGTCACCAAACCCTGTGGGAATCAGTCTGAACTTATCAGTCCCTAAATGTCAGCGTATGTTGCAGGGAATGTTTGACAGATGGACAGATGGATGTGCTCTCAGCTAGTGTTAATCAATTTTTAGTCATTTCAGGAGACAACGCATCACCTGTTTGCTCTCATCAGCCTGATTCATGGTTACAAAACTTGTCCACTAAACAGCCAGTTGGATTATTTCTGCCTCTGTCACTAGGAAATGTAAGTTTTGCACCAAAAAAATAATTTTTTTATGTTCTTCAGCAACTTCTTTAAGAGGATTTAACTGCTTCTGCTATCTGCTACTTTCCCTGAAACATGAAAACTTCAGCTTCAGACCAACCAAAGCAGACATCCATGTTGTTTTTCCGTCATTGTTGTGCATGAACATTATTACAGCAAAAAAGTTGGAGGGAAGAGTCCATTCAGAGAGTCCTGAAACAGGCTTCTGCCTTAATAAACAGCTGGTTGTGCAAGTACAGCCACTTTTCTAATCTCACTACAGATTAAACCATCACTTCCTGCACAGGGAGGAAGCTGGATGCGGTAACTCAGTGTCCATAGAGGAATATCATACAAATGGTACTCAGGACGAGGAGGAGAGGACAGACAGAAAGATGATCATTGATCCACAAGTGTTCTTGAAGAAAAGGATGAAAAATGGGTTCACAACAAACATCAGAATGAAGACAGGAGAAACTGATGTTAATGAAAACTAATGAAGGAAGAGGAGCAGTGAGGGTAAAAAGAAGGAGGAAGTGACAGATGGATGGTTACTGACGGACCTATGGCTCTAGCTGGAGATGGACAATATGGCCGACGTGTCTTTAGCCTTGTCGAAGAAGATGGACGTCTCATTGGCTGCCTTCAGCTTGACGGCGCTTGGCGAGCCTTGAGTGGTGGTTGGCTGACACTCCTGGCAGCAGCAGCAGCAGCAGTCCATGAAGGCCTGACCGAGAGCCTGCAACACGACGACAGGCGGGTCAGTGACCAGTCACACCGGCTGCTTTATTAAAGGATATGTTCGCAATTTTTGACCCCTTCGTTCCAGTATTGAGCTTTCTACAATTTTCCTTCGAGCTCTCGCTGCGCTGCCATGGACGTACATTGGGCTATCATAAATGTGTTGGAAAAAAACACGATAAATGTATTTTTCCAAGATGGAGAAGCTCATGGTATATTCCTAGTCTCAGTATGCTCCCCTGTGAACTGTATCACTTGCCACAGCTTTAACATAAACATTTATCACAGGACGCTGAGCAGCGGGAGCTTCCCGCCTCATAGGGTTAGGTTGTCTTGCTATAATTTTTGTTTCAGGTTATTCTCATAACCTGGAAACAGCTGTTTGTTTGTTTCCTGAAGCAGCTGGAAGAGACGTTTCCAGGTTATAAGCCGTTGTTCAGCATTTTTCGATGGATTGTCTGACGGATTGTCTAAGTGCTCATGCTCCTCCGTTGTTTTCAGCTAATGGTGATGTCAGCAATGAGCTCCAGCTCTCAGGACTGCACCGTTCATTGTAATCTCGCTATTTACCAGCAGAATGAGCCCTGTGACTGGGCTTAAAGGGGAAGTTCATTTTTTTGCACACTAAGCCTTATGATAAGGATATTTACGATCATATACGATGTTCTGCAGCATTATTATGATGAACGGTGCAGTCATGAGAGCTGGAGCTCCTTGCTGACATCACCACTAGCTGAAAACAACGGAGCAGCGTGTGCACTCAGATAGTCCGTCAAAAAATACAATAAACGCTCGTCTTAAAAGACATGAAACTCTCCAAGTGTTTAGTGGTGTCCTCTCATGTACCAACACTAAAACACGAAGCTGAACACTGATATATCAGCTGGAGACGGCTCCTCCAGCTGCTCCACCAAACAAACACACAGCTGTTTTCTCCTTATTGGACCAAAAAACAAACTTGTCCTTTAAGTGCTGAGAGGGAGCAAGGGCAAAATGCATTTTATTGCATTTTACTGTACATTGTACTTTTTAACGCATTTTGACAAACTTGAACTAAAACTTGTACCTTTTAATTTGCTACATTAGGGTGATAGCTTTAGTTACTGAGTACTTTTCAGATTACAAATTTTTTTAGACCATTCAGATTACTAGTTTCAGATGTATTGAGTGTTTGTGATTGGCTGAAGGATGACGTGGTGCTTTTATGAGCTTTATTGACTCTCATACTCACCTTACACAGACACAGCAGCAGCACCGGCGTCACTGATGACTTGAAGAACAGCAGGAAGTGATGCAGCAGTGCCAGCATGTTGGCTGTGTCCTCAGACACAGTGATGTGCGTGTAGGCCAGCGTGATGTTGCACACATGTTCAGGCAGAGCGCAAACACCGTAAACCACGGCCAATGCTAACAGTGTGCAGTTCAGCTGTCGCTCCACCGCCTGGTGCTGCTGACGCTTCTGATTGGAGGAGCGGTCGTCATGGTTACGCTGCTTTTGGGCAGAACTGGAGTCGCTGTTGACGTTGCGGGTGGCCATTTGGCAGAGGATGGTGAAGAGGATGGGGAGGCAGAAGTAGCATCCAAAACACCACCACATACGACCCTAAAACAGACAGTGTGAGAGTAATCTGATTACTTTACATACAGGCACACTAGAACTTTGTGGCACTTTTGTTTGTAGTAGTCTGTCGAGAAAATAGTTGGTGGTTGATGGTGCTTCATTATACTTCATATTTACCTTCGCCAAGAAGGTATTGTTTTCAGTGCCGTCTGTTTGTCTGTCAGTGAGCAGGATTACAGAAAAATTACTCGGCCAATTCCCGTGAAACTTGGAGGAAGGTTGTAGACTGGGCAAAGGATGAACCCATCAAATTTGGGGGTGAATCGGACGTGTTGTTGCACCCATAGGGGGCGCTACAGCTGTGTCTCTGAATTTAAATGGCCAAAACTTGGTCGCCATTACTCTGATCAATGCCAAACTTTGCGTGAACATTGTTGTGGGCTCTGCCTAGAGTTTGGTCACACAGAGAAAAAAATCACAATTTACCCATAGGGGGCACTACAGCAATGCTTTACGCCTCACAGTGACTCTCCCTCTCCTGTATGTGCGTGCATATGTGCACCAGGTGCATGTGCATGACTCTGCTTGCTTTGGCGAAGGTATTCGCTCTCTGAGTGCCTTTCTAGTTATAAATAATACTCTTTTCACCTGAATGTTCTCAGGACAATGATGGGTGGTATGACTGGTCAGTGATGGGCAGGACTTCCTGTTGGTCACTTTGTCCAGGTGTGTCTCACCTGATGATACCTGAGCAACAGAGAGTGGAGGGAGTCGGGCAGGTAGAGGGTCAGAGGGGAGGACGGGGTGATGGTGCAGGAGTCGACCAGCCGGCCGGTGGATGGGGACACAGCCTGGCTCAGCTGCCACAGGAAGATTTCGGGGCTTGACAGCAGCAGAGCGGCGAGCCAAACCAGCAGCAGCTTCAGCAGCACGGAGCGGCAGCGCTCCACCCGCCGAGCCTTCGGCTGGGACGAGGAGGTGGCAGCGTGGAAGCGGTCGATGCCGAGAGCGCAGAGAGTGAAGGAAGTGATGCCCAGAGACACGGCCTGCAGAGCCGAGGAGGAGAGAACGACACATCAGTCCGTTGGTACATCTTAACATCTTTTCTTTTTTTTTTCTGTCTTTATCAAAGCAGAGCACCTGTGATGCAGGTTGAGAATAATCTGAACTGATGACACTAAAAAATAATTCAGCATTTTGAGAAATATTCTGTTTTTGGTTGACGGAGTGAGACGTGTTGGAACTTTTTTTTTTTTTTGCAAAGCTTCATGTTGCATTAAATTATTTGGTAATAGCATCAGGTTGCTTCTTCCCTCTGTTGATGTCTGCAGGCTCGTTAGTTTGTTTTGATTCAAACTTTTTAACGTATTTTCTCTCATCAGCAAATTAAACCCAAAATATAATAAAATACTTTCTGACGTGTTTGCTGCTTTAAATAAGCTCCAATGTAACATCAGCTTTATGGACACAGAGATTCAAATGCAACCACAAAGATCATCTTTGCTTTTTCTCTCAAATGTCACTGCACCATTTCAGAGGAGGGTCTTGGAAAAAAAAATTCCCAAACATATCATATGAGTCAGGAAGTGTTCATCACTTTGATTTAGGGGCACAAAGAAGAGAAGTCTGTGAACTACGAGGCTCCAACTAAACAGTTTGATTCACTTTTCATTTTACAGTTTCAAGAAATCCAGATTTTTCTTACTGTCAAAGAGTAGCAAGCATTTCTTCAGAAGCAATGACCACAAATGGCACTCGAATTGCTTCCGGAAAAAAAGACACCAAAAAACTTTTTAAAAATATAACCTCATTCAAAAACACACAGTGGTCATAGTGTCTTATGTCACAGAGGTTTAAACACAAATGTCAACAGCCAACAGAATAATCTCTAAAATGACACAGGATTTTCCAAATTGACTTCCTTAGGGTCTTCCTTAAAACACAAAATTTAAATACTTGCTGTAAGTAAATACTATATACAGGTAATAATAAATGTAGGTACCAGGTGAAGTATCTCTGACAACCAGCTGACTCTTTGTGACATTTTGTTTGACAGTCAAATGTTTCAGACTGATCAGTTTCATCTCTGTGTGTCCAGTAAAAAGTCCTGAACATTTTTAGCTTAGCGTAGCACATAGATGCTAAGTTTGCTTCACTCATATCCAAAGTGAAAAACTGGAAAACTGTCTGTGTGACTGCAGGACAGACTGCACACAGACAGACCACAGCTGGTCCGTGAGCTGAAGCTCTCCAAGATGGCCGCCCCACACGGGGTCATATCGTACAAACACATCCTCACCCCAAATTTGTTGAAGCCACAAAAGCAGCAGCAGGACGTCTAGCAGACATGGTAACCGGTCACCGTGGCAACTGAATCTCAGACTCTTTAGTCTGCAGCTTAGAGTTTCTTTTTTAAACTCAAAGCTCCGCCGTGTCTGAGCAGCACAAAGTTATAACTGCACCGACACACAGGGGCACAGTGTGGATTTTCTAACCACTGGAGGCACCATGGAGCGATCTGTTGATGAGCAAGTCCATGTTCTGTTTTTTATCTGATGTTTTAAATCAGTTCTGAAACTCCAGATAAGTTGCAGTGAACTGTTTTTGATATAGAGCGAAACCGTGCAGTGTTTTGACTCTTTAAAGAACGATTCTGCAAATTTTAATGCAGAACATCACCAAGAGTTCAAAAAAGCTGCTCTTATGAACAAGGCAAGACAACAAAATTTGGATAATGAATTCCAAAGTTCAGTAAAACGCTGATCTGTTTTAGTCCACAGGTAGTGACTCAGGTGAAGTGCTTCAGCCTCATGTTACTCTGAGCAGCGGGTCGAGCAACATGAAGCAGCAGAAGAAGAAGACTGTTGGTTCACACAGGACATGTGAACAACACAGTTTTCATTCCATAAAAAAAACTGTTGTGCAGATAAAAACAGCAGCATTGCTCCATCAAACCGTTGGATCAACTCCAGCATTGATATTTTGTAGAGAGGAAGCATCTCGGATTTTATCCCTGCCTAATATTAATATTTAATCTGTATCTGGAAAACTGCATCTGATCACAGGTCGTCACATTTTTACCTGTTACAAAACAGTACTAAGAGTTTTATTTCCATTCTGATGTCTTGTGATCAGGTGTCAGTGTGCTGACTTGTTAAGAAACTTGGTAAATCCCAGTGAAGGGACTGGATGTGTGCAGGTTGTAGAGAGTCTCCTGAAATGATGCTGCTTGAGGAAAGCAGGAAGAAGCGGAGCCTGGTCACCTTTCAGCTTTTTGTCCGGACAGGTTACTTACACCTGGCTACGAGCTGATAATCTAAGTTTGAGCAAGAAGACTTCCTTTGACATGAGATTTACACCATGTTTTGCCGCAGCCACATCCAAACACAGATCCCATGTTTGTTTCAGACCTTCACACAGGTCCAAAGACTTCTTCAAATCCAAAGTCAACGTGCATAAATTCAATTTCAAACACTAGAGATCTGCCTGGAAGAGGACCTGAGCACAGAGAGACCTTCAGGAGAGTTAATCGAGGTTGACCCAAGAACACTAGAAGAGTAAAAGAGCATCAATAGTAAAAAAAAAAAAAAATTCTGAGAAACAAATTCAAAAACATCAGTTTATTTCAGAAAGTGATTTATATAAATAACTACACGTTTGTCAAAATATTTAAGTCTGAAGGAGCGTTCAGACCGAATGTGATAAATGCAATGTAATCAAAAGAAACGCCGGTGTCGTGTCGCTTGATCATGATTGGATCATATTTTTGATCATTGCTTCAGCCGCTTCAATTGCGTCATTTGTGCGATGTTAACAGCCTGCTTACATGAGCTCGTTCAGAGGAGGGGGACTGGTCACTTTCTGTCATTAATTACGGAGGATTTACTCATCATTTCTGCACTATATCAGTTATGGAGGTCCTACACAAGTTTGAAAAATTAACAATGTCCGGTCTGATAATAAAATCATCCGGAGCCTGTTAAGTTGTGTTGCACAGCTCCGTTTCAGCCACGGTTAGCGTAAGCTCGTAGCGTCACGAGGAGGGAGGGCTTGCCATTTTCTATCATCAACCACGGCCAATCAAATCTTCCTTTTTGCACAGCATCAGTTGTAGAAGTCCCAGAAGCTTTGGAAAAAGGAATGACGTGGTGTCTGTGGTCATTAGATAATCCTGTGGTGTATAACATCATGTTGTCGAAGCTCCACGATATTCACACACAGCAACAGTTGTTTCGACTGCTATGCCTGATTTAATGTCTGTTCAGTAAATTCCAGAAGAGGAAGAAAAGTGTGTGCACATCCCGGTAAAATATCCAGGTGCAGGACAAAACTTGAAAACTCAGAAAAGGGAACAGAAGTCTGCACACTGTTTCTTTGCCTGAGGAACATCCTGTGGATCGAGACGTTGCCGAAATAAAAATGTGTTCTTTGGGAGCTAAGCAGTGTGCAGACTTCTGTTCGGTAAATTCTGGCAATGTTCATGTCGTCAGGATGTCATTGACATCACGAGAATATTAACACTGATTGGCTGTCACGACACAGCGTCTCGCAATGTTGCCCAAAATTTTCAATATTTTCAACCTCAAGTGATAAAAGGATGAAGGTGATGGACGCCACATTGTGTGAATCGCATCCTGTGTAAAGAGAGATTTGCCTCACCTGAAGCGACATCGCATGTAATCACATCTTACGTTGACTTTGTTTGTAATTTTGTTGCATTCATCGCTTTTGGTCTGAACACACCTTAACAGTTCATAGAGAGGACTCTGAACTCCTTCATGTTCCTCAGAGGATGAACCCTTTTCATGACTGTCACCCTCAGAACAAATCATCAAATGCATTTGTTTGCACTTCATGTATGTTTTTTTGACAAAAACACAGAATCACATCTTCTTCCATCCACATTAGCCACACCCACCTCCATGTAAGGCACCATGCGGCAGGTGATGTCACCCAGGATCCTCCTATGGGAGAGCTGGTTGAGGACCACCACAGGAAGGCAAAGCACCAGGACCAGGAAATCCCAGAATGCCATGCTGGCCAGCAGGTAGTTCCAGGCGGACCTCATGTAGTAGTTGTTCCAGACGATACACATGACGGCCATGTTTCCCACTACGCCCACCGCCAGCACTAGGCCGGCCAGGAACAGGACTGCATAGGCCGCATACGAGCTCTCTGCCAGCGGATAGAAAGGATTGAAGAGTCCTGGGGCATCATGGTCAGAGCTCGAGGTGTTTCCATGGAGATTGACATTTTCGTCATCATTACTGTTGTCCGCTGCGGCTACTTTCGTCTTGTTGTTGAACTCAGTGGCCTGTGGCGGCGTCACTGAGTCGTTCTCGAAGGATTGGCTGAAGGTGGACTGTTGCTCCTCCTCATCGGCACCCCGGGCCAGGCGGCGGTGCTGTTCCAAGTCTAGATCCAGCATCTCAGGTAGGGGGAGGCTCTGGTTGGGTTCCTCAAGGACGTCATGCCCAATGTCATGTTGCCCAACGCTCTTTGCATATGAAAACAGCAGCGACAGGTAGAGACACAACCACAGACTGGCTGACAGAGCCATGATGCAGGATTTAAATATTAAAGATCCCTTTTAAGTTAAGTTGATTCAGACCACAAATGTTTATGGGTTTTCTTTCCTGCTTCAAAGGAGGTGACAACAGAATAATAATGCAGAATTCAGTCCAATGAAAACCCAGCAATGTTTCCAGAACGTCTCAATGTTGAGTCATGAAATAATCAGGGAGTTTCCAAAACTCTTAGCAAGTTCCTGGAAAATGACAATAATGTCTTCACTGAAACATTTGGTTGAGTTATGCCAGAGTTGTCAGTTCATTCAACAAAGTTTCCAAAAGTTCTTCAAATGCTGAAGAAACGCGGTGGTCTGCTTGATTTTTTTGTAGTCCAGACAAGATGAAGGTGTCTGTTTTCAACTCCTCTTCTCTTTAAATCCTAAATACTTTCAAGGTTCACACTTTAAAACTCGGCTCTGTTTTTCCATTAGTAATCCTCACAGGTGTCGAAGCTCCAGGAGGAGGGGGAGCAGGGTGAGGGTCTGTGTCCCTGTCGGGGCTGCTGTGTCTGGGCTGCAGGCTGCAGAGAGACTGGGTGTCCTGGAGCTCAGAGGGTCTCTGGGAACAAGCAGCCCTCTGCAGTATGGCTGGATGGAGCCTTTGTCACAACACACACACACACACACACACACACACACACATACACACACACCCTCTGACAGACCTACAAACACAAGCATACAAACAAGATTGGCACACACACAAATACACACATTCGTCGGCACAATCATTCATGCATACTTTCTCTTGCTCTTTTTGGCTCTTTCTGTGTTCCACACACACACAGACACAAGTACACGCACACACACAAAATCACACACATTTTAATGGGCTCACGGCTCTACTGCCCCCTGGTGGTGTGTTTTTTTTAAGTGGGAATTACAGCCAGTTGAGTTCACACTGAAAGAAGTACATCTGACTTGAATGCTGATGAAACCACCACTGTGTGTGTGTGTGTGTGTGTGTGTGTGTGTGTGTGTGTGTGTGTGTGTGTGTGTGTGTGTGTGTGTTTGTGTGTGTTCTTGTTGTGTGGACAAATTGAAGCCACTTCACAGTGAGAACATTTTTGCAGGGTGAGAACAGGTTTTGGCCCCTTCGCGTCTCTCTTCTGTTGGAGTGGACCAACTCTGCTCATGCTGAAAACGACTCCTCACTCTGTTATCTAAAGAGCGATGTCATCGACTGAGAGTGTGGATTTATATTTTTCTTGGAATTCATGTTCAGACTCAAACCAGCAGAAACAATTTACTTTCTGTGTGTCATAGCCTGATAATGTATATTCTCTGTCTGAGCCAGAGAGCTTCGTTGTTGTCCAAAACAATATTTAGAATGACTTTGAGAGCTCAGCACACTACAGCTTTATAAAAACATGCAGACAGAACAAATTAACATAAGAAAACATCTTCACTGTCAGACAAAAGGCTGCAAAGTGAAAATCAAACCAAACAAATACAGAAACACTGCGAGCAAGACGGCAGCAGAGACCTGAATCTGAATCTCACCTGACAGTGTCACGTGGCATAACAGACATGATGATGTCACACATTCTTGTGTTAATATTGATATTATATCCAGATACTTTGTTGACACTAACATACCTGCAGTTCCCCTTGTTACCACTGGAGGTCGATGTTGCTCTGTGTTAGTGAATCTGTGCCTGATGGACTCAACAGCAGAATCAGCTCCAGTTCTTAAATATTGGCCCCAAATAAGCAGCCAACAGATGAGGTGCAGAAAGTATTCCAATCTGTCATTGCAGTAAAAATACTACTGACTTAAAATACTCAAAGAAGTCCTTCACTGAAAGTGTTACTTTAGTAAAAGTATGTAAGTATAATCAGAGAAATGTACTTGATCCACATTGAAATAGTGCAGAAAACTGTTCATGTTGTTTTTCCTGATTTCACTGGATTGTTGTGACTCATGATGCAACAAATGGTTAAAAACTCACAGCCAATCAAAACTTTATGTTACAACCCAGCTCGCAGGGAAAGGGGAAGCAACACAAAACCCAGGTTGGAAAAGGGTAAAGTAGTTTATTGCAACTTAAAATAAAGGATGGCGGTTAATAACTCAAACAAAACAAAACCAAGGAAGAGGGCCGGTGGGTGCTGTTTAAATCAAAAACAAAATATAACAAAAAGAGGGCTCTTCAAGAGCTGCTAATTCCCTATCTAAACCAAAATTTTAAAAAAAGAAAACAATTTCTAACGACCTAAATAAGCTGAAAACCCAAACAACAAAAGAAACAGCACCCCTGCACCTAGTGTCTCTAATACTGTTTGTAATGCCTAAATGTAAGGGAGCAGAATCAGTTAAATGTTCAAGTCCTAAGGCCTGGCCACACTTCAAGGTTTCTTCTGGTGAGCAAATCTTACAAAATGGAAACACATTCCACTGAGCAAAGCTACACTCAGCTTTCTAACAATTCTGCAATGTTCTCTGAAAAAGAGGCAAGCTGCCACCAACAGTGAGCCGCACGGACTGACAGGCTGGCAGGGCTTTTATAGAAGTGGACTTAATTGGGTGGCTGGGATTGGCCCAGTGCACAGGTGCCGCACCAATCAGGAAACAGGTGAGCTGTGGCTAGGCGGCCAGGAGCACTGGAGTCCGCACCAATCGAGACAAGGGAGGCGGAGCAACTGGATCCTGGGGCTGTGCAGGCAGCTTCGCAGACAGAGGAGACATTACCAGGATATCACACACACAGTAAAAGTGGAAAGAGCAGCGGCCGTAACACTTTAGCTTTACAATTCTGAAAGGTCGCATCATCAGGATGCTTTCAGGTGTTTGTGCAAACAGCTGCTTTGTACACACACACACACACACACACACACACACATGGCTTTCGAGAAGGATAATAGCTTGTTGTAATAATCATCTGTGTGTTTGAGTGTGTGACAGCCTCTTTACAGTGTTTGTCAAATGGGCGGTGTGTGTGTGCGTGTGTCTGTCTGTTAGTAAGTGTTCCAGTGTTCTCCCATGATGCACCTGGCCAGTGCTGCTCTTATTCAGGTGTCACAGATAAAAGATTAAAGTCTCAAGTTTTGACCTAAACTGTGGACACAGTTACTGGTTACACTTTCTTGAGTACAGTTTTGAGGTACTTGTACTCCACTTGAGTATTTTGATTTGTCGAAGCTCAGATCAGAAGAAAATATTGTCATTTTTACTCGTCTGCACTTTTTGAAGGAAATCTATTCAGTTCAGGTGAAAACGTTTTTTCCTGTTTTGATCAGTTTTGTGATTTTGCTTGTTTCCATACATCTTTGAAAGAAAACATCCAAAAACACATGAGGAGTTAACTGGTTTACAGGCTACACAGCCGACAGCATATAAACTCATGAAAACAAGTTCCACCTTTAAATTGAACATAAAAGAAACAAAGACGCGAACGCTCAGACGTTCAGAGACACAGTTAAACCTCCTCTGATGTTTCTGCTCATGCAGATCCTCTAATGGGGCCCCGGGAGCAGAGGTGAGTAAGAGAAGGAACTCTGGATTAAACTGCTGCCAACAAATCTCCAAAACCTGGTGAAGCAGCACAAAACAGATTTCCAGGAGTTTCCAGAATATTCACCTTAATCACGTTAATGCTGCCAGCTCTTTTGTCCTCACAGCTTTCTTTAAACTCAGCACATAAACAGCTGATTTTCATTCGAGTGAGCGCCGTTTGTCAGGACGTTCAGCTACCGGTGATGTGACTGAGACAAGACGTGAAAATGTGAGACATCTCGACTGCTGCTGCGACGTGGACTGGTGATCACATGACTTCATGCAGGTCAAAATGTTCTTCCATTCAATAGCCTACTTCAGTTCATGCAAACAGAACCATTCAGAGAAATGTCATCGTGTTAACTGTACACATGGGAACATTCAGCATGTTTTTATGCGTAAGGGATGAGGGACACAAAATATTGATTTGAGATTATTACTATCTCCTTAGTGGGCGGAGTCACGTCTCCCATGGAGGCAGTTAGGAACCACCATCCCTCCGCCTCGTCTGCAAGTGTTATAATGTGTGAATTTATTTTGCATCGCATGATATTTGTTTGATGTAAGTTTGAACTTCTAATTCATGGTTTCACCTGTAAGACCATTTAAACGTCCGTTTATGGCCGTTGTGAAACAAGGCGGGAAGCACCGGTTCACAGATCTCACGGGAGTGTATTACTGGGACAGAGACAGGTCTCGAACAAAGTTAATTTGTCTGAAAAATGACATTTTTGTGTCAGAATGTTCAGAAGATATGTGTCTGTGAAAAATGGATCCAATATGTATCTTGGTGATGGTGGGGTCATAATCTGTGATCACGTTCATTTCTCCCATGAGCATGAATGGACTGAAGACTGCTTCCTGTCTCCTAAAGGGGCGGGGCCACGGAGTCTCTGATCAGAAGTATGTATATAGCAATGGTCTGCTATTCAGAAATAATTCACCTTAGAAGGTGGTGATTGGCCAATCAGAGTCAAGTATTCAACAAAGCCAGGTAATAAAACACGTTAGCATGCAGGCAGATCTTCTTGTTCTCAGAACAACAACAGTTCAATAAAAAAAAAAAAAGTACGCTTTGGCTTTTAACTTTAGAATTTTCAGGTTTAAAAGTTTTCTCGTCAGACCTAAGAGTCAAACCAAAGAGACGGAAAATGGAGGAAATCCCAGTTTTTAGCAGGAAGGGTTTTAGTGACAATCTAAAACAAAAACTGAAGGAAAAACATTTTGAGTTTGAGCAAAGATCGATGAGTCTGAAGGTTTGTCAGACAACAGAAATCATTTTACTGCTGTTTGATTTTTCTTTTCACAACTAACAGCAGCTCAGGCATTAAAAACAGGCTGTCAGGATTCTGCTTGTACTCATTTGATTGGATGATGCACTTCCTCTGGATGAGCCTGAGCTTTTTTCCCAGAGGCCGTTTTGACTTCACTCAGTCAGGGCAGCTGGTCCATTCAGATGAATGATTTCAGTGTGAATTAGAGATTCTCCAATGAGCCTGCTTTATGTTATGCACACAGTAAACTAATCATTCTGTCAGTAACATCAGATTTTTTTTTTTTTGATGGACAGGTAACAGGTGCTGCAGCTCCTCCGAGTGACAGCTTCCATCCATCAACCAATCAGGTGAGTTGACAGGCTGGATATGGACACAGTGTCCTGCTCGCTGTGCTCAGCTCCTGCAGCTCTATATAAGGTCGTCAGTCTCCTCAGTGGAAAGACATGGAGGGCAGCACAGGTCAGTGGACACACACACACACACACACACACACACCTTATATGGGAGAGAAAGTTGGTGGAAAATGTTGGTGTGAAACAAGCAAGCGTGAAAGTCCTCCGTCCTCTCAGATCCAGTCTGAATCTCCCGGAGCTGGCGGTCATGTTTGGTTTGGAGCGAATCTTCACACTGCAGCGCAGAGACGACCTAAAAACCAAAACCACGCAGGCTGGTCTGCTCATGTGGGATTTAACCCAAATTCACACATGATCCATGTTCACGTCCACTGATGGATCAAACTGTGATGAGACATGTCCAACATCCAGAGCTGTCCATCTCCACCCACAGAAGAGACGTCTCGACAGGAAAGGTTCGAAACTGTCACTCCAATACAAATACTACAACCACACTGTGAAAATACATGTTACATGTACAAAGGACTCAGTGCTGAAAAACTAAAATGAAACAACAGCAGCAGCTCCAGCAGACATGGACACACAGAGCCACAAGGCTGCAGGTCACCAAAGAAAAAAAAAATTAATTCATTACAAGGTTTTCACCCATCTGTGGGTGACGTGATGCATGGTGATGAAATGTAAAATTAAAACTTCCAGCATGCCTGCTTCATTATACACACAATGTGACATAAACAGTAGTATTTTCTCTCTTTGCTCCTCTGTACACTCAAAGGCAAAATGTGACTAAACTGCTTTATTTGTAGAAATCCCAAAGTCAAAGTTACAATGAATGAAGCTTCATTAAAAATAAAAAAGACTTACATAAGCACAATGTTCTTTTTGTCACAAGACTGCAGATGTGGCAAAAGTTCACACATTCTTTATTCATTTTGAATTAGCCTACAAAACCTGTGTAAAAGAAAGGTAAATGTAGAAGTAATGAATCAACTTCTTTACTCAAGTCAAAGTAATAAAGTACAGGTTGTGAAATGTACTCAGAGTATCAGAGTACAAAGTTTTCCTCTGAAGGACATTTCTGTGCAAAGCTAACTGAAGCTCTCGTCATATTAATATAAAGCAAAGACTATTAACCTTAAAGGTAGAATTAGTAGGATTTGTCCAAGCTGCTCCTGAACGCACCACAATATGAGTTGATTGTTGA
The DNA here is from genome assembly GCA_029822935.1 of Naso vlamingii. Classification (NCBI taxonomy): domain Eukaryota; kingdom Metazoa; phylum Chordata; class Actinopteri; order Acanthuriformes; family Acanthuridae; genus Naso; species Naso vlamingii. Next base: position 25,316,089 of record JAPQLA010000002.1, on the reverse strand, counting down.
GTCTCATTCCCAGAATGTCAAATAGAGACATTTTGTGTTGGTAAAGCGTCCTGAGCTCAGCCAAAAAGACAAAAGAATTCAAACTAAAGTAACGAGTCTGTTTGGAAAATGTTCAGATATTTGAGTTCAAATGTAGAGAGGAAAAGTCAAAGGCTGTCTGAAAAACAAAATACTCTCTTTTTTCGACCTGCAGTGCTACTCCTATTGATAGAGACTATTTTCAGCTCATTTGATCCAGTACAGAGTTTGGATGGTTCGCAAAATTCACAGCTAATGCTAATGCTAGTGCAAGTCAATGGCACAATTCACAAGCCAACAGTAGTTACTATCAGAGTTTGGTAGTGACTGCTGTTAGCTTGCTACTTGTGCCACTGATTTAACTCTGATTTAACACTCCGCAGTGCACCCAAAGCAGGTAGAATATGACGACAGTCTATTGAGGTGAATTTGAGTGTTTGTAGAATAATGTTAGGAGTCAAACTACGGCTGAATTTCTTTAATTTGTGGCTTTGCTTAGGATTAGAAGCAACAGGAAGTAAATAGTTTGGCAGCTTCCTGTCCCTGTTAATGCTAATCAGAGCCTCAAATTAAAGAAATTCAACCGTAGCTTAACTTTTTAAAATTATTCCACAAACACTTGAATTCACCTCAGTAGATTGTTGTCATATTCAACTTGCTTTGGGTGCACTGTGAAGTGTTTAATCAGAGTTTGGTAGTGGCTACTCTTGCCTTGCTACTGGTGCTGCTAGCATTAGCATTAGCGCAAAACAGCAAGATGTTCATACTCTGTATCAAGCTGAAAATGATATCTATCAATAGGAATAGGACTGGTTATGCCGTTGTCAGACTGCACGAAATTGGCCCAATAATAGCCCGACTAGGGAGACGTAGGATGTCAGGTAGGCTCGGGAATGATCAATGAGCATCCGCCACGACCATCGACTGTTTCATTTTGGGAAGTGTGTCATAATGGTCAACAACCGATGCTGGGACACCTAACAACAGAAAGACTAGCATGTTTGATTTTTTGTTTACCTCCTACGACGGCTTGTCAGTGGTATTAGTCAGTGGTGAGAGCTTCCTTGCTGGTGATGTCACGCTTGTCATGAGCAGCAAATGATGACTGATCATGGAGCAACGTGTAGTCTGTCATGTCTCTCAACCACAACACAGCAAGAATTTATGACTCTTTACTCACCTAATCTGACACAGCTAACATTTTAACAGAGAAAACATCTTGTAGTCTAACCTCTGCATTAGGTTGAAAATGAGTCTATGTCAAAAATTCCAGAATATCCCTTTAAGTACAGTAACAACCACCACGGTTTTTCACAGAGCTATGACCAAGTTTCTGTCAGGTTGTAAAGAACTGAAATAATGTTTGTGTGACGTCTTTCATCGTATGTCGAGTCTACATCACTACCTGTCACTGTGGCACATCACAGCAGAGGAGGGGCCGAATGTTTGAAATGAAGCCTCACTTCCATCTGCAGAAACGACACCAATGGTACAAATTACCAGAAGCTGCTCAGAACCATTTTTACCTGCTAAAACAATAAAAAGCTTCAGTCTTTTAGTTTCTGTGAAATCTTTTACTGTGGCTTTCTGTCACCAACTCAACTGCATGACTCTCGCTGCTTCTCTCCTCCCTCTCTTTGTCCCACTTAACCAACTCCGCCCGGGTGTGCGATCTTCAGAGAAGTTTGTGTTTTCAAGTTCAGATGGAAAATCCACCCCCCTTCTCCACACACACACACACGCACCCCCCCCTTTTTTTTTTAGATCTTCTCCCTATTTAGACAGCTGTCTTTCTCTAAATCCGTCCATCCTCTGAGCATCCAGCCCGCCACATCACTTCAAAAGGTAGACACAAGTATGTCACACATTCACACACACACACACACACAGACACACATATATAACCTCATGATGAACGCTCAGTGAAAGGAGAACTTTCTTCAGCCTGATCCCCTCAAATTGAGCGACATGCGCCTCAAGTCTTAAAACGAATCTGGTGAGATCTGTGTACACAAAGTGAGAGCGAGGAAAAGCTCAAACAGGCCGACACGGCTACATAAGGAAAATAGTTTGGACATTTACTGCCTTTTACATCCACTCCAATAAACTGGGTTGAAGCCGGGATTATAGAAACTCGGAGTCATGAAAGTGAGTTTAGCTGCTACACACTGCAGGTAACCAGCAGCAAAACGCATCTCTGCTTTCCTCTGAAGGTTAACTCTCACTAACTGACAAAACATGTCCATAACATTTCTTTGAACGGTCTCCCCACCTAATCCACCAAAAACTGCAGAATAGTCTCATTATCTTTCAATTGTAGCCTCTATAAATTTTATCTTTCTGTTTTATAATTTATAAGTTGTCTCCTTAAAGGCGCATCCCAGTGTGTTTCTGACTTCTGACCTCTGACCATTATCTTCTCCAGACGTTGTTCAAATGTGACCATTTGTTACTTTAGTAGATGTCAGGCTGTATTTTTAAAGCCCATTCACGGCCATTCATGTTCAAACAGGGGATAGAAACACTATAGGACAGTGGAGTACTGTGCAGGGTGTTTGTTTTTCAGATGGCGTATCATACTGGTGGTGTGAAACGCAGATTTGTCCTTTCCGCCCATGAAATGCCCAATTTGCACACAAGTTTTTCACTGTCCTGAGGCGCCAGCTTCACGTTTGCTCTGCATAACTAGCGACCAGCTCACTACTACTGACGTTAACTGAGCATTAGGCCGACTCCCCGCCTGCTGTAAACTGTGTAATATTTACGGCACAACGTTACATTTAAAAAAATCTGATCATTTCCACCCGATCCCGATCAGTTTAAAATCACGTGATCGACGCCGATTTCCGATCATGTGATCAGATCGGGACATCACTAGTTCTGATATAAACAACAACAACAACAACAACAACAAACACACACACAAACACTTTTACATGTGTTTTTTTTTTTTTTTTTTAACAAAAGGTGTTTTATTTGAGTGCATTCATTATGTGCTTGATCCATTGTACCTTATCTCTGCACGGGAAAAACAAAGGGTGTATATTCTAACGAAGGGGCAGATGACAGACATAAAGCAGCACAATGCAAATGCAATGTAAAAGAACTACATAAAAATAAAAACAAAATTCTAGCATCAAACCCTGAGCTGCACCCTTGTCCTATGTGTGTCTGTCCTATGCAGGTTCTACGAAACTGCAAGACATTTATCCAGCTGTGTGCAATAAAGTAATTTGTCTGTATAAGGCTTTTGAAAATGCTGAGCAGCTGTTAACAACTTTTTTTTTTTTGCGTATTCATTTGTCCTTTTGTAACTTATTAAAAAAAGTGCAATACTATTTTTTTAATGTACCAGGTAGCCTTAAAAAAAAAATGCTTGAATTTGGACTTATCATTCTTGTTATTGAGCATTGTATATGTTTATCTCATTGTCTTTAATGTTAATTTTTTTAATTGTTAATGAACAGTGCTATATTTTGTTTATTTCCTGTGTGTATTATTTTTTAACCTGGCAATAAAAATTCAAATTGAATATAGACTTGTTTACCGGATATGAATATTAATAAGACAATGATGATAAATTATTTGTCATTATATGTATCAGGAAAGAAGACAAACAATTTATTACCCAAAATTGTATTTTTATTTTAATGAGAAAAATATATATACATGAGTATGAACAACAATAATGTTATACAGAAAGTCTTCTGGTGTTGTCTGACATGTCAGGCTGTTTCTGTCCTCATTTAGAGCAGTGATGACTGCCGACTGTGGAAGCGATTGTCAGGAAAAAAAACAGCACAACTTTAAATTTGATCAAATATTGTCATCTAACTCACCGAGCCCTCTGCTAACTTGCGTTTGCACCTCAGTTGATGGGGCAGGAACACCAGACCCAAGTCCACACTGACGAGGATCGTCGGGCCTCTTCATAGCAAATCGTGGCACGCCGCTGGTTGCTGAGAGCCATTTTTCAAGGATGGCACTGTACTATTCTTGAACCACTGTTGTGACAATAAAAACAAAGCAAAGTACATTTATAAGCATTTCCCTTTGACAGTTAGCTTACAATGCACTTCACAGGCAAGAAAATAAAAGTATTGTACACACGTAACGTGCAGACATAGCTATTCTAAGAAGTTATTGGGGTGACAGAGAGGCTAACAGATGTCGCTGTTAGCTTGTAATCATGATAATGACAACAATGTAGAGACGTGTAACGTTACACGTGAAATATGAAAAACACAGCAAATATTTCAGCTTATTGGGTTGACATGGAGGCGAAAGATTGCTGCTGTTAGATTCTTATGTCCATTATGACAACAACACTGACCTGCTCGAACAAATAAACACACTGATTTTGCACACAGACGCTGTGTTCGAAATCGCTCCCTATCACAGATGTAGTGCACTATATAGTGTGCTTGCCATTTTGTAGTGTTGTTCGAATTCTCTTCACTACTTTTCATCCACTACATCGTCCACTATAAAATACTCACAATGCACTGCAAATGTGAGCGTACAACCATTGTACCCTACATTTTACTCCCGTATACCACAATGCAATGCGGCCGTGTTTTGTGAGAGTAGAAGAAGAAAAATTGCTGACATTTCAGTTTCATTCAGCGGTCATTCACTAAATCATTCAGAAAATTAATTGTGTTTCCCCATATCAGTTAGCATGTTAGCTAAGATGTATTTCGGTTGTTTACCAGTTGACGTCGGCGAATCAACAAATAGTGCCTTAAAGCCTAAGACGCCATTCCCTTCGCCTCGTCTGTGCCTGAGAAGCAGGAGTTGGGTGAGCAGCATCCAAACCACAACGGGTATCATTTTTTCATCCAATATCTCGAAAGAAAGTAGCCGATAGCTTACGAGCGAAATACCTACTGGCTACAAATTCGCACGCGTTAAGTATCTTATAGCTCGTGCACAATCCCGAGCTATTACAGCTCACGATGAGGATACAGAACAGTAGTTGACAAAACCAAACGTACACAACATTGATATTTCAACAGTTTATTGACCAAGAAACACAACCACCATGAAGAATTAGGTCCTACATCCTCAAATGTTCCAGCAAGTGTCCGGTGTGTTTACATGATGCTCGGCGCGTCTGCTAACGTCACAGCAATACCTGGCGCATCTGCTGACGTGACCACATGTAGTGTCTGAATTCTCCTCCCGTCGTTCCCTACATAGTGTACATGATATAGTGCACTACATCATATACGCGATGTAGGGAATAGGGAGTGAGTGGATGATTTCGAACACAGCTAGAATGTGTAAACATGTTAGCTTTATTAGCTTATGAGGCTGACATAGAGGCTAACGGTAACTACCGTTGGCACCACAATGTGGATCTCTGTTGAGCAAATAAACAGGCAGATTTTGCACAAGGAATGTGTGAAAACATATTCACTGCATTAGCTTATAAGGCTGGTGTTGCATCAAGAACAGTTCCCCCATCGAGATTGTTCCCTGTTGTCGACACAACACCGACATAAAGGCTAATGTTATTGTGAGATCGAGTAGGCCGACGCTAAGCTAACGTTAGCTTTCACTGTCGTAAGCTAGCATTGACGTAATAAAAGTTATTGATATCTTAACGCAGGATACATATTTCATAAATATAACACAACTTCCACAATAAAACAGCAGATTACCTGTCCAACAAAAACTCCGCCGTCATGACATTGTCTCTGAGGCCTGCTGACTCGTGGAGCTGACTCCACCGTTGACATGCAGTCTCAATATTTACTCGTGTTTGTCCTCTGGCTTGGTCCAACTTTTTCTCTGTTTCAGCTTTTTCACCAGCAGACTTTCTT
>JAPQLA010000002.1:25292226-25308411 GCA_029822935.1 Naso vlamingii | reverse complement strand
TGTGTGTGTGTGTGTGTGTGTGTGTGTTTGTGGTTTACTATAACCCCAACAACAACACAATTGGATCATGGAGCCCAGTGAGACACAAACCACCTCTGAGTTCAAGTGAATCAGCATGAGCAGCCCGCTGCTTTAGGAGCTAAAACAGGAAGTCCAGTCAGCATGGCTTTACACACACACACACACACACACACACACGTGTTTGCACAACTATACTTGTGAGGACACTCATTGACATAACGCATTTCCTAGCCCCTTACCCTTAACCATAAAAACTGAATGCCTAACCCTAAAACCAAGTCTTAAACCTCAAAAAGCCTTTAAAGGCCTGTCAGAGAGTGAGGACCGGCTAAAATGTCCTCACTCTCATGGTGTAAAACTTAAATGACTAAAAATTGGTTCTCACAAAAATATCTGTATTGTAGCACACACACACTGCACATCAGTGTGTATCAGTCTCCTGGGTGAAACCTGCCTCTGTGATGATGAAGCATTCTGATCCTGTTCTTCAGTGGTTGCTGTGTAAGTAAAGTGGATGTAAATTTAACAAATCTATGAAAAACTGTAATCTGTGAGGTAACTAGTAACTAAAGCTGTCAGACAAATGTAGTGGAGTAAAAAGTTACATGTTTGTGAGATGTGTAGGGTTCCAGAAGTTGTTGTGCTTTTACAGAAATTTGTGGTTTACAATAAAAAACCACAAACTTCCTCATTTTGCATGTTTGAAAGCAGCAGCGCCTCGTTTCACAAACCACTTTAATTCTCTCACTCCCTCTGAACATTTGCCATTTGTTTTCAGGTTAATTTGCCCTCTTATTTATTTAACTTAATTGAATTCATTTATTTAAAAGGGGACAGTGCATATTAATGGACATTTACATGTAATATGCCGGATTGTAGCCATAGGCTAATTTCTGTCCATAGTCCCTAAACAGAAACAGAGATACACCTTAATAAAAGAGAACATAGAACACTGTACAAAACGCCGAAACACATAATAAAGTCATGAAAGAAAAGGCAAAATAACTGACAAATGTTTGTATAAGTGAGACCAAGTGAATGGGAAAATAAAGTGCTACATGCATTATTAACTATTATAGAAATTATTCTAAAGTGCAGTGTGCAGGGTCCGTGATACTGATTGCACATATATGGAAAGTGCTTTGTGCTGTTATTAATTGCACATTACCCATGGTGATTGCACATAAAACCCAAGATATGCTATAGACTATAAAGTGCTTTGTGCCTCATCACCTCGTCCACTCCGTCAATCCTCCGTTTTTAGTTGTTTTCCTGGGGACGTTTGGCTGAAAGCTCTGGAAAACTAGAAAAACTCACCAGAGTGATCAGTTATAAAACCAGCAGCAGCTCTGCACTCGGTCTGCTGATGAAGACTGTGGGTTGTGGCTGAAAGCTCTGAAAAGAAGAGGGCCTTCAGGAAAGATTTGATTTATTTTGTTTTATTTTATTAGATTTTTTACATGATTTTGAAGATTAAGATTCATGAACAGACGGAACTTTGTGCTTCTAAAACATCAGCTTTGAGCGAAAATGACTGAGCTTGTTTTGGGTGGGTGGGGGGTGGGGGGGGGCATAAATGGGGGTGCACGTGCACGCTCCATGACTGTCACGCGTGGGCTACAGCTTTGTTGGGCGTGTGTGTGTGTGCGCGGGTGTGTTTGGCCTGCAGCAGTTGTTCTTTCTTCAGGCAGTCTGTCTGTCTTATCAACACCTCAACTCACTTCCTGCTTTTTAATACCGGAGTCTTCGTCGTGAGCGCGCGCACACCCAAACACAGACACACACATTCTGCGAGAGCGCAGAGGGAGGGAACAGCGCGCGGTGTCACCGCACCTCTGTCTGTGTGTGTACATGCTCCCTCCTGAACACACACATACACACACACTCACAGAGGATTTGTTCAGCGGTCCTGTGATATTTCCTGAAACTCCGCCGTCGCAGGAACTTTTGGCCGCTTGTTGAGTGTTGCGCGCGCTCCTCCGGTGTGCTGCCATGCAGTGAACCCGGCAGTGACGCTGTGAAGGCGGACACGCTGAACACGGAGCCCCGCAGGTTGAACTGAAGCAGTTTGGGACTCGAGCTGCTGCATGTGAGGAAGAAAGAGTTTCTGTCTCCTGAGTTTGCTCTAACACACACAGAGGAGGAAGCAGGAGGAGAAGGTTTCTCCTCTTCCTCACCTGAGCCTCAGTCTCGCAGCTGGAGGAGCGTGAAGCGGCTGCAGGATGTCGGACTCTGCCTCCAGCTTCCTGCATATCGGGGATATCGTGTCCTTGTACGCCGAAGGGTCGGTGAACGGCTTCATCAGCACCCTGGGGTGAGTTCTCTGTGCGCGCGCACACACACACACACACACACACACAGAATGAACTGAACTATTACCTTGTACATTTACTCAAGTACTCTACTGCAACACGTTTCAGTTTTCTTCTACTTGGTATATGTACTCCACTACACCTCAGAAGAAAATGTACTTTTTACTCCGTTACTTTTCTGTGACAGCTGTAGTTACAAGTTACTTTTCAGATTCGAGTGTTCTAAGTTAAATTCATTCTTAAAAGTTAAAGCAGTTGGTTCATGACTGCCACACAAAAAACCTTTGTAGTTTTATTTTTATTTTCTGTTTATTAAAAAAAAATATTGAGTAAAAGTGAAAAAAAAGCCAGTAATTGTACATGAAGTAGAAGTAGTGTGAAGTGTCTCCAGCTGCAGCATGCTGCTCTGACACTGATGCTTCAACATGGACATCTGACAGTACTGCAGTACTTTTACTACATCAGGACGGCAGTTACACTGCAGTGCTTTAACTGCATGGGGCTGACAGTACTGCAGTACTTCTGCTACATAAAGCTGACAGTTACACTGCACTACTTTTGTATGAAGCCTGACAATACTGCTGTACTTTTTCTACATGAAGCTGAAAATACTGCAGTACTCTTACTGTATGTAGCTGACAGCGCTGTAGTGCTTCTATTACATGAAGTTGAAAATACTGCAGTACTTTTACTTTAGTATTGTGACGTGTGCAGTGATCGTCATGGTGATGGCAGAGTGCTGCAGGGCTGCACAGTGTAATAACAGTTTGTTGAAACCCGTCATGCGAACTCACCTGTGCAGGTTGGAAGTATCGAGTTTGGATGTTGTTACCTGGTCACGCAGTACTTCGTACTGTTACAGTATCTGAACTGAAGGCCAGGAGACTTCTGTCGTGAAAACTGGGGACACTTACAGTTTTTTGTATTTTGACCAAGGTGTGTTACAGAAAAGTGAAACCAGTGAATGCTTCACACCTGTCTTCTTTCTGATAGTTAGCAGCAGCAGCAACTTCTCACCTGATTTATGACCTCAGTACACTTTCCCGTTGATGTTCGTTCTCTCTTTCTTCTCCTCCTTTTATTCACTTTCCCTTTCCACCTCAGTCTTTCACACTCTCTTTACTTTTTTACTGCATTATTTTTCCTTTTACACTTTCTTCTCCTAATCTTCTCTTCCTGTCTCCTTCACTCTTCTTCCTGTCAGTCTTCCTCCTCCTAAAACAGAGCCACTTCTTAAACTGGTATGAAGCTCTCTGATGGTGATCTTTACAGTAAACTCTGCCACGGCCACACCAGCGACGGTAACATAGAAACAGTGATGTAGGTCTTCAGGTGAACAGACAGTTCGCTCCAGCTCCCTGCTGAGACGTCACAAGGCTCAACGGAGTCTCAGCTCCTTGTGTGTCCATGAATGAAGCGAAGCAGTCAGCTCCGTCGCTCCGACACGGTCAGAGTCAAAACAAACCTGCTCTGGTGCTTCCTTACAACCTGAACAGCAGCTCAACCAGCTTCAGTAATAACCGTTGCTCTAGTCTGTGCGCAGCCACAGTCACAGCTGCTATTCCACTGTGTAATTTTCTTAAAATTCACCGTTAAAATCAGGGACGTTTGGCCCCTTTTTGGTGACCTGTGTCTGGAAATCGGTGACGTCACTGTGCAGTGTGAGAGGGAGGAAGGTGACAGACATTCGGTTTACAACAGACCTGCTGATGTGCGTTCAGCCTGCATCACCTTGTTAACATGAGCAGGTTATACTTAACTGATGAACCAGAGAAATGTAGAGTCACACTATGCATACAAAGTTTATGTGTCAAGTCTAAAGTTTTGTTAGATGTATTAAAGTGACTACGAGGAACTTTGAAGTATTTCAGAAACAGTCTCATGATTCCTCTGATGATTATAAATTTCCTGTAGCAACAAACGAGCCCCTCCGCTGTTTTCATGTAGTTAGTGTAAATGCCTGTGATAAGGTTTGAATTCCCGTGAACTCAGATGACAAGATTTTTTTTTGTTTTAATTTCATTGTTCTGTGCAATGACAGTAACGTAATTATATTCTCTGCCTACAGCTGTTAGTTTGCTCCTTAGCACGTAACGTTAATGCAAACAGCTGTGTAGCGTTAGCCTACAGAGAATAGAGCTAACAGGTCTCGGGGACATTACTGCCATACAGCTGGCTTATAACTTATTTCTCAGTCACATATAAACACATTACCTCATCGCCATCCATCCTGCCGTCTCTCCTTCACTCACTTCCAAAACAAATGCACGTGTTGCCGGTGTTATGCCGAGTTCTGCCTGCCTGGCACAAGCTAGCAAAGATCTTTACTACAGTAGGCACTTGTGTCACTGCTGCTTTTGTCCAAGGGGGGCGCTAGAATCAACAAAAACTAACAGTTTCTTATAGTCACTTTAAGCAAATCAATCGTTTACGCCATGAATTTCAAGAAAAAACAAAAACAAAAAAACCCACAAACTGCTGCTGCTTTGGATCCGAAAGGACGGCTAACAGTAGTTAGCATCCCTTGTCTCTATATGGCAGGGTGCACACAACACTGAGTCAGTGTGACAGCAGCTGGTGGAAATTACATTAAAATGATTTTTGTTTTGTTTGAGTCTAGAATCTGTTTTTCTCCTCATTGAGGATCTAAAGCAAGAAAATGCATTCAGCAAAAATGTGATGATTCTGTAACTTTCTGTGGCGTTCTCCAGAGGGATGGAGAATTTCTGACGTTGTTCTGTCAGCGTCAGAAAAACACAAACACACACACACACTGTGGCACGGTGGAAATCTCTCTTGGACATACTTGGTACCACTTCCTTTTCCTGCCATACAAACAGACATAGCTGCCACTTTCTCTTTTTGTTTGTGTGTGTGTGCATGTGTGTGTGTGTGTGTTTCCTGTACTATGGTCTTACACCCACTCGTCTGTATTTGACTCACTTTTGACCTTTCATGTTCTTTAGCTTCTCTTTTTGACTCTCTCCCATTGAACTGAAGCAACAATAGCACAATAGGTCGCCTTTTTATAGCCAGATTAACATTACATGCTAGCAGCTGTTAGCATGTGAAGCATTTGGTCACTCTGTGTCAACAACACCTCACTCCAGAGTGAAAAAAATCTCCACAACTGTTGGACGAAATGTGTTTGAGATGTTCATGTGCCACTCAGGATGAATTAATATGGCTTCATCTGACTTTTTATCTGTGTCATCAGATCAAAAACACTTCAACTCTGAGCAGTTTCCTCTGAATCCGTCCAACGTCTGTTTGTCCAATATGTTTATGTTTATGGCGAAATATCTGCAAAGCTAACGGCACGTTCCCTGTCACACCTTGACCTGGGCTTTGTGTTTGTTTAGCATGCTCACACATTAAGCGAACCCAATGACCATGATCAACATTGTATATGAGCAAATTAACATGGTCTGACACACAGATGTGAGAAATGTAAATAGTAGTGCACTTCCTTGTTTGTCCTCCACCCAGTTCATCAAACAACAGAGCCCGAGTAGCTGTGAAATCCTGCAGAGAAATCAGCAAGAGAACAAAAACTGAAACACTGAAGAGCATCACATTTGTCTGTTACATTTTATTAGCCTGATAAACCAGACCCATAATTCACTTCCTGAATAAATTCACTTGATGAAAAGGGTCTGATCACGCTCCATTGGGGATTCTTTGCAGAGTTTGAATCCTCATAGGCGTGGTATCAGGTTAAGTGTGAAACTATTGGAGCAGCCTTAAACCAATCGGCTCTGACACTGACTGTGTGACGTGTGCTGTGGGCCCGGCTATTTGGCTAACCTTAGATAAGTGGAAAGGTTAATGTGTGATCTGTTCAATAATCACATAAATGTTGTTATATTGTGTTGTGACTGAGATACTGACCCCTCAATGCATCACAGAAAGAGACAATTGGACTTTTTATGTTTGAATAAAACCACATTATCACTGAGTAGATTCAGCTACAGGCTGCAGCTAATCGCTGAACATCGGTAGCCTGCAGGCTACACACAAGATGAGCGGCGGCTAACGTTAGTTTCTCACAAGTTGTAAAATAATCACATAGATATTGTCATACTGTGTTGTGATATTGGCTATATTTGTCAGTTTTAGTCCTTTGTTTTTTGTTTTTTCAGTATGTTGTGTTGTACTGAGGCTGTGTGAGTCTCACGTCCGCACCGCACAGGTCGACCGCTATTCTTCCCTCAGTGGAGTAGTCACAAAGAAAAGCAGTACATTTTGTGTCCCCAAAGTTCCTCTCTGTCTGGTCGTAACAGTCCTTGTTTTTATTATTCCGCAGTTTTCAATAAGAAGGGATTTTTGGTAGCCTGGTAAACCAAAGCCATTAGCTGCAATGCTAACATAGTGTGAAAAACAGGCTATGTCTAATATGCAAGACTGCTATATTACAGGCAGCTGTCTTGGAGGAACAAATGAATCTCGTCTCTCTACTTCCAGTCCACGGGACCCTCTATCGAGAAAATATGATCAGTAGTCAACGGAAAGAAACAAATTATTTTTTGATCCCGTTTAAATTGTTCCACCAATCTCAAATATGATGCTCATCGATTTAAAAGATAATTTTTCAAGGCAGGAAAGTCTCAGTTTATCACACAACTGCTGAAGTACCAGACTTCAAAAAACGTATTTTGAAAGACGAAACACACGATCGTGGTGTAAGTGAAGTCTTAACAATGATCTCTGACAGAAGCGACTTTCACTGTGTTTGCTGAGCAGCAGCTCTCAACGTGTCCATGCTTTGAAGGATTTTGACCTCTTTTAATCCATTTTCCCTCATTCTGAAGGAACCAAAGAAGCTGTGCTGAACTTACAGCCATGTTGGCGTTGGTGATGGATATTGTGTGAGACAACAGACGGTTTCACAAAAAACATTGTTTTACTGTTTGACGACAAAATTAGACTCTCTTGAGGTGAAAAATGATCCTTTAAATTGCCAACCATCACATGTGTAATTCATGGCACAAGCCAAAACAGGACTAGAAAGTAATATCTTTCTTACCATAGGGACTGGAAGTAGCAGGGCGGGACTGAGGCACTTTGTTTGCTTTGCTGTTTGCTGGCGGCGACCAAGAAAGAGACATTTGAATAGGGAGTAGCTGAGACAGGATGAATGAGAGACCTGATGAACACACAAAAAGATGTGAGTGGATAAACCTCCTGTTTTCCCTACAGTCAAATTCAGCCAGATTCAAACAGGATTCAGATGTCTCACTCCTCATCCGTAAACAGCAGCGAAATCACGAACAGAATACAAACAACAAAAATATGATGAACATCTGAAGCACCTTTGAACAACAAGACAATTCATCAGAGAGAAAGACTTTAAGACAAGAAATACTAACAGGATTTCAAATCTGTCAGTCTGGTTTGTAAATGTATGAAAACTAAAAGGTGTAAGTGAGATCAAAACAGCAGAAACAGTCTACGTGAAGCAAGGAGGAGCTGCATGGAAAACACCTGCACTTAATGAGAAACCAAATCCATATTCAAATGTGTTTTTCCTGCCGCAGGGCGAAGGAGGCAGCGAGAGGAGGAGCAGGATGACAAAACAAACCGTGTTGTACCGACAGAACGAACCTTTACACAGAGCACGCTGACTTCAGACCACAGAGTTTAGTCACACGTGGTTGTATCACACTGAATTTTTATTATCAGCACATTAACGATAAGCGCTGCTGCTCCTCTGAGAGGCTGCTTCTGTGTTTCCTCCTGCTTTTTACTGAAGCTGGTCGTTTCACTTGTTGAGTGTCACTTTTTATTGTCACTGTAACCAATTTTTCCCACCGGCAGGCTGTTATCTCTCATCTCATCACTGATGCAATGACCTTCAGTGCAGCACGCAGCAGGCTGTCAGCAGTGTTGTACTGTGAGTGTAATGTGAGTAATAAAGTCTTGATCCTCATCTGTCACTCTGTGCTCCGCTTCTTCCTCTTTGTGCAGTGAGTGATGCTGCTGAGGAAATGTTTGAGCACTAACTGGATGTGGATCTGAAGTTGGTTAAAGTCATGGTTGGAAAGTCACAAATTACATGTACGCAAGTTACTGCAATTGAGTAACTTTTTCATGTACTTTTTAAAGTATTTTTCAAAATCAGTAATTTTACTTTTATTTGTTGCTGCAGTTGGTAACTTTGTAGTAAACATCAATCACTTTTTGTGCTCTATTTGGGAAAAATGTGGTAATACTCAAAGACAGCTGTTAGTAAGTGACGTGGTCTGTGAGTATCACAGATGTGTTTTCCCATCGTGCCTCTGCATTCAGGATTGGTAAAAAAAATCCTCTTGCTCCCGTTCTATTTCCCCAACCAGTGACGCTCTCTGTACTCTCTGTCCTGATTGACCGGTCTACGCTGTGCTTCTTAGCGACAGGTGACATCGGTACGAGCTGATTAGCTGTTTGACTGACACTGTCAGTCGGCTCAAACTCGAGCTGAGACGGACCAGTTTACTCTGCTGCAACTTTATCTGCAACCGTTTGGTCTCAGTTCAAACTGGACTTAAAAGAGAGAGAGAGAGAGACAAGAAACGAGATAAAACGCGAGCCGGAGCAAAAACAGGGAGGGGAGGGAGCAGTCTCATGCTAAACCTAACGTTAGCTTGCTAGCTCGTTAGCAGAAGTTGCCTACTGCTACTTTTAGTACATACTGGTGGAAGTAACTGGACTTTGTTGGAATTTAAATTGTTTCAATTACAAAGTAAAAAAAGTTGAAACAAGAAGTCTCGCCAAATTTTCTATGAACTGGTGCTGCCTTTGCATGCCAGTAACGGTCCATCTGATTGGCTCTGACTGACTTACTGCAGCGCCGGAAGGTGAACAACAGTCAGTCACACACACAGACAGTGAAGAGACATCTGCACGCAGAAACGGAGATGGATGAAGATGGAGAGATGATATTACCCCCCAAAAGTAACTGAGTAATTTTTACTCTGAGTACATTTTAAATGAACTACTTTTAACATTTACTCAGGTTGATTTTTCACACCAGTAATTGTACTTCTACTTGAGTGAAATATATCAGGTAACAGTACTTTGTGTCCCCGACCCCCCGGAGTTATTACACTCGTGGCAGTGATGTCGATCTGATGGACATTTATGCTGTAGTGACATAAGAGTCATAATTTTACTGATCATGGTAATTTTTTATGTGTCATTATGATGGATGATGTGATTTCCGAACGATGAGTTCTCTTACGTCATGCAAGTGATTTGCAGGCATCTCTGAATTCCCACAATGCTTCATATATGAAGGCGTGTTTTGACATGTTGGCCCTGTTGATGTTTTCATAACATTTTGATGAATTGTTCAACCTCCACGTCCACTCTGACGATTTAACTCACATTTTTGGAATCTTTATATTATTAACTTTCTAGATTTTCTTTTTCCTTATTTTCATCTCTCATCTTCTTCACTTTTAACACATACAGCTCTTTAATATATATACATATGTATCACATATTTCTTGACTTGGACTGTGTTTTTCTTCAGTCTTACTTTTTTTTATTTGTGTGTAAAGTAGCCTCTTGTGTTGTGGAACCGGGTTCACGGTGAAGTCGTCCTCACAGTTTTATGATTAATTGAACAGTGTCCACATGGTGAAAGTACAAGAAAGGAGACGAAAACTAGTGAAAGAGTGACGAAGGGCGGATGGAAACACAGACAGACAGAACAAAGACCAACCTTTAAACAAAGTGTTAAAAAGATGTTTGACAGATTTGGTCCAGCTGATTCATTCTGATGCGACTCCTGAAACAGATGTTGATGATGAGAGTCAAGTTTGACGAGTCAGTTACAGAGAGCCGACATGTTAGTCACTGAGTCCACATACCTGAGAGAGAGTGTGTGTGTTTGTATATATGTGTGTGTGTGAGACTGACTGTCCTGTGAATAGCGTAATCAGCAGATGCAGATGTCAAAAAGACATGAACACACCTGGGACACACCTGGCAGGCAGACCAAAGAACTGATTGACTGTTGTCTTAGTGATGGCGACTCTGTGGGCGGCTGAAGAGTCAGACACAAAGAAAGAAAAGAAAGAAAGACTGCGAAGAAAAGTGGGAAGAGGTGCAAACAACAAAAATTTAAAAGGAAAGAGAAGAGAATTTTTTTAAGGTGAGTACATTTTATAAAAGAGAAAGAGACAAAAAAAGGGGTTGACAGAGAAAAGAAAGAGAACAAAACATGAAGATTATAAGAAAAAGAAATTTTTGAAAAGAGGAAAGTGAAGACAAACTGAAGGGAAGGAAGGTAAGAGAGAAAAAACAGAAGGGAGGGAAGAAGGAAAACAAATCAAAAAGTAAAGAGAAAGATTAATGTGATGATATGTGAGTCACAGAGAAGCAACAGAAGGTAAAAACCGAAGACATTTAAAAAAACCCAACATTTTGTAATTAAGCTTTTTTTAAAGAAAGGAAGGAAAAAGGAGCAGAAAAAAGAAAATCAGGGCGACAGAAAGGAAGACGATTTAGGGGCCGTTCACACGACGGAAGTATTTGCATCAAATGAAACACACACTTCTTTCCAACTGTGTAAGCTGGCTGCTAACGCTAACGCCAGCACAAGTCTATGCATTCCGCAGCAGTCACTACTAAACTCTGATTAAACCCCTCACAGTGGATCCAAAGCAAGTTGAATATGACGGCAGTCTAGTGAGGCGGATTCGAGTGTTTGTAGAATAATTTTAGAAGTCAAACTGTGGCTGAATTTCTTTAGTTTGTGGCAGCAACAGGAAGTAAACTTCGGCAGCTTCGATGGTAGGTCATCACAAAGTTACACTGCTGGCTACCTAGCATGCATACTACAGCACTTTCAGTTGTTCATGCAAATGCAGATTTTTTTAAAGATGCAAAGGAAAGACTTTTCCGTTTTTTGAGGGGCTGCTCTTGTCTAAACGTGGCCTCAGTCAAGAAAACAGAAGACGGAGAGAAAAGATCAGAGGACAAAACAGGAGAGAATTTAAGCTCTGGTACGCTGGTCATTCATGTTGTTTTGGCGTCACTGTTCATTTGTTCAGGTACGTTGATGTGTTAACAGCATCACGCCGCGGGTCACAGATTGCTGCAGGACCCACACGTCCTCCGTGAGGGAGCAGCTTCTGGGTGATGCTGCGTCAGAGTTTAAGCTAACGTTAGCCACTCTGTCATGATCTTTATTGGATTCAAAGACATTTATCTGAGATGACTCACTAAGTGCTCATCTACGAAGCTTTTTCTAGCTTTTCTGTAGTAATATTTTATGAATGCTGTGTTGTGTATAAAAGGCTCTTTGTGTTTGTCTTCGGAAGATTTTCACCGTCTTTATTTCCATATGTGGTTTGTTTTCAGTGTTTGTTTCTGAGGCTCAGTGATTTTCATGATGCTCCATTCAGTCAGTGACCCTCGAACACGCCGTCAGAGGACGACCAATGAGCTAAGAGTGTGTTTGTGTCAGTGCAGCGCGGTAATTCTGTCTTTGTGAGGACATTTAGAAACAATGGACTTTGTTGTAAAATGTGGCAAATTTTAAACAGTAGAAACATTTGAGTGGAGTAAGGACATTTTGAAAATGTGCACACTTTTTAATCTTTGTGAAACACTTCATTTAAGCACAGCAGACACAACATGAATCCCCCTTTAATTGTTGCAAAATAAACATTCTTTCTAATTGGCTAACTGATTGATTTTACATCCGGTCAATTGAACAAATAAATGAAGGACGGCAACATTTTAAATGTAAGAAGAAAGAACCACATGAGCTGAGCTGAAGTCTATCTCCCTGATTGTTTGTCTTCTGTGTTCAATTATTTGAACAGAAGTCATAAAAGCAGCATGTTTGCCAGACGATCGTTGAATATATAAAGTCTGAACTTCCCCACACTCACCTGAACTCACCTGGTTTGTTTACAGGCTGCGGTTTTGGTCTCTGATTGACCTGGATGACCTCGACTGAAACCACAATGCAAAAACATGACTGAGATGTGGAAAGTGGTTGTAATCATTCAAATGATGTGATGCCGAGTCAAAAAGATTGTTTCACTCACTTGATGTGACGCGTGCTGTCATTTCAAAAGTACAACTTCAGAATTAATCACTGAACATTCAAACTAGTGGAAGATCTTCAACACATTGTGCATTTTACTAAGAACCAGTGGGCGGATCATCTGAGAAAATGTTTCTGTCAAAGCTGCATGCACACACACACACACACACACACACACACACACACACACATTCAGTGAGCAGACAGTCTGCAGTCAGCAGGATTAACCCATCCATTCATACAAACCTAAACTATATTCAGCAGGGGGCCAGGTGTGTGTGTGTGTGTGTGTGTGTGTGTGTGTGTGTGTGTGAGACTGCCAGGGGCCTCTTTGTGACTGTTGCTATTGAGCTCCTCCGTTGCCTAAACACTGATGGTAAGAGAGATTTGTTTGAGTGACATGATCCTTCTCTGTGTTGTTGTCGGAGTTACCAACACTCCTTCAGGGGTGTCCAGTCATACAGTTTGTTGCGGGGGGGTGTGGGTGGGGTGGGTTGGGTTGGGGTTTCGGGTGGAGCTCTTTATAGTAATTAAATGGATTGCTTCACCAAAAGGGCTCAAGCAGCCATTCAGAAAGTGTGGGGGGTGTTAAGGTGGGACAGGAGCACAGCGACTGCCCGCCTCTGGCCCCTGTTCCAGTCTCTACAACATGCTCCCCACCCCAAATAAATAAATTAATTGAGCTCATGTTTCTACATGACTTACAACCTAACAAATGAAAGCTAGTGCTACTGCATCACTGCCTCACGCTTTTGTCTAGTATGTGGCGATAACGTGCCATAAACCTCGAGCTGAACGTCATTAAATCTCAGAAAAGATACGACGACCATCTTGTTATGAGCTCTGGTTCGTGTTTTGAGTCGTCGTATTATTACAGCTGTCGGGTTTTTAAAAATGGGGGTTGCGACGCTTACATCACTATATTTCCATAAAAATAGAGTAGTTGAGTATAATTAAGTAATGTGATCATATATTAAGTTATTCTCTATGTTGTATTTCAGTTTTAAGTTTTCTTCACCTTAAATGTCCCGCAAATACTGCATACAGGTACCATAATATTTCGTAATTCATTGATTTATCCATTCAATACCCCATAAAAAGACATAGAAACTACCTGAAAGAAAATTTTCAAAATATTATCTGTAAATATGAAATACACATTGTGCACTTGTTTCCCTCTTTATTTGTCTCTCCCTCCTTTTCCTCCTTTCTTTCCCATCGTGCCTTTAGTTTACTCCTCAGTCCTCTTCCCTCGTCTCCTCCAGTCCCACTGGCGCCTGAGAATGAATGTTTTAAGAGAAAGTGGATACTGTGGAGTCGCTCTGCCTCGCTTACAGACTGGCTTAGTGGCCACTCGTGGTATTGCAGTGAAAAATTCCCCTGTGGCCCAGAAAGCATTTTTCCCTATCGGCTGCCATTGTTAAAGAGACGTCTGTAAAACTGTTGACAGTTTACCTTGAACTGCAGATGAGCTCAATCATGACTCTATTCTGAATTTTTGTAAAACTTTTTGCAAGCTGAGAAAAGCTATTTTAAAATCAGTGACATCAGCACAATGTAAAGCCTATGGGCTGGCGGGGGGGGAGCCGACTGCACATATTCAGTGGGCGGCATAAACAGGAGGTAAACCTGTATGCCAGAGATCATTTTGGTGTTACTCATGAGCAGTTCTCATTGGTTTGAATGGGCGGCCATCTTGGTGTACTGTATCCAGTTCTTTTCATACGTCCATGCCGCTGTGTCTCTAACAGACTGACGTTTCTTCTTCTTTGGTGTCTGTCTGTAGGTTGGTAGATGACCGCTGTGTGGTTGAACCCACTGCTGGAGATTTGGAGAATCCTCCAAAGAAGTTCAGAGGTACGACCAAGTGTGTGTGTGTGTGTGTGTGTGTGTGTGTGTGAGTGAGTGAGTGAGAAAGAGAGAGAGGAGAGAGTATGACTTAGGCATTTTTGGGGACACATCTCAGACTCAAGATCAGTTCTTTGGACACAGAAGCAGTGTCCCCAGTTGGAGAGCAGCACATTTGTGTCAGTGGCGAAGGTTAATGTTGGGTTCCTGTTTACTGTTTGGCAGGTCCTAGTTATGGACAGGCTTAATGTTAGTCTAAAGGAAACGAATAAGTAAGTTCAGTAATAGAAACCAGCTGTGAAAACAGCCACATTTCTAAACAGAAAAGGCTGTAAATATGAACAGCATGTACCAGCTAACATACTTGCAGAAAAGCAGCTGTTGAATCAGATGTCAGGTCGTCTGTGTCGTCTGTATCCTGTATCGTCTCTTTAACTGTTAACACAGACGGTCTCACATGAGGAAACTAGTTTGGTCGGTTGCCTCAGCCAGTTATGTTAACCAACAGTTTCTCCCTGGTAGCCAGCAGGTGTGAATATTTGACATAGGAACTGGTTTTTATGGTGGAACCAGTTTGAATCCTGTGTTGGGAAAATGCTCAAAGAACAAACAGTTTGATTTCTTTAAAACTCGCTTTTTATTTATCTAAACTCGTGGACAGTTTGACAGCCTGTGTGTCCTTATTTTACCTTGATTAAAATCACTTTAAGTTGTGTGATCACAAAGTTATTGATAAATGAATGCGTGGTGGTGTTTCATCATATCGATCAGTCATTTGTAGTGATGGCAGGATGTTGTTGAAGTGAGAGGATAGAATTCAGCAGGACGTCGCCTGCGGACAGAAACTTAAAGTGAAAACTTGAAACCTTCAGATCACAAACACACAGAAAAGACTTCCTGCGACTGGAGCAGTAAAACAGGATTCAATAATGAAGGAGAAGTTTTATGACTCTTTACCCCTTAGATGCACAAGTGATTGGACCCTACACTCTTCCATAAGTGGGTCAGAAATGACCTTTATTAGATTCAATGCATTCATATGCCATAGAAACAAAAACTAACTAACCCAACAAACAGCTTGTGTTTTATTTATTATTATAATTTGGTCCACACAAGAGGATTTCATTTTTTAAAGTTTTTACATTTTTTTTATTTTCGTCAAATACTTTGTGACATAAAAAAATGAAAATAATACTTTCATGTATCAGATCTTTCAGTGTACATTGATCTTCCTGAGGGGCGACATTTCTTATAAAATCTTTATGGTTGACGGTAAATATGTCACCGACAGCTGCAGTTGAGAAGAATCAAACCTTCTCATAAGATTCCACAGGAAACGTATTCGGGTCATTTTTGACCCACTCATGGAAACTTAGGGTAGAAATGCAAAAAGCAGAATTTCTTTAAATTTCTAAAAGATAAATTGAGATTATAAATGGTATGATATCAAAAATGTGTTTTTTGAGGAATACCTGGAATATGAAATGATAGCAACTTATACTTACAAAGATATTGCAAGAAAACAACCTTACAGGGTCATTTTTGACCCATTATTGGGTCTAAGGGTTAACTGGGATATTGGAGTTTTTTGTGGTGAATCCACATTTGACAGAAAAATTCTTGTGCTGATTGTCTTCGAACATTTTAAAAAAGCTCTAATATAAAAATAGCTGCTGGTTTAGTTTATTTAGAGATCTGCTGTCCCCCGCTGTCTGATACACTAATAGTGTGACTTCTTGTGGCTGCTAACAGTGACCCGTTGTGGGATCAGCAGCCGCGCCCGGCCCAGCTCATGTCCTGGGTCAGATCTCTGTTATAAGAACCAAATGAAGCCATGAAAACCTCCAGAGTGCTTTGTGAAATATTAATGATGTATGTGTGTGATGTCAGTCCAGCTCCTGTCATAGAGGCTACCGAGGAAGCTCTCTGATTAGGTCTCTCTCACACACACACACACACACA
>JAPQLA010000002.1:25273216-25284068 GCA_029822935.1 Naso vlamingii | reverse complement strand
ACACACACACACACACACACACACACACACACACATACACACACACACACACACACACACACACACACACACACACAAAGCATAGCCCTGACATTCTGTTGCAGAACATCTCAGCTAACAACTCTGCCTCCCTCTGCAGGTCAACTCTGTGAACTGCAACACCAGCTGGAAGATCAACCTGTTCATGATGTTCAGTGACCACAGAGAGGAAGTACTCAAAGGAGTGAGTAACTCTGCTGACACACATTACTACAGTATTTACTGTATAGGGGTCAAAGAAGTATTCAGACATTTACTTAAGTAAAACAGTAACAACAAAGTATCAAAATACTCCAGGTCAAGCAAAACCCCTGCATTCAAATTTCATCTTGGTAAAATTATAAAAGTATCAGCAAAATACACTTTTAGTATCTGAAGTAAAAGTACTCACAAAGCAGTATAGCCGCCTTAAAGAACTTGATGCATTTTTGGATTTTAATTTCTTACCATGGATCATATTTTATGAACTAAGTAAGTAAAGCTCTTAAATGTAGTAAAAGAAAAAAGTTAAATTATAAAATATTAGAAAATCGAAGTAAACAATACTTGAGTACAGTACTCAAGCAAATATACTTAGTGGCTCTCCTCCACTGATGCACTGTATGCAGTATATAGAGTACTACTGCTACTGTGTCTACTTGTTTTAGCACTTTGAAAATTTTTTCTTCTTTTTTTTGAATAAAAGCCTGAATCACCTGAAATTCAACATGTGAAATTTAAAATTATTATTTTTAAAAGAGACTCTGACTCTCTCTCCGTCAGGGCGACGTCGTGCGTTTGTTTCACGCCGAGCAGGAAAAGTTTCTTACCTGCGACGAGTACAAGAGCAAGCTCCACGTTTTCCTCCGGACAACCCTGAGACAGTCTGCGACCTCGGCGACTAGCTCCAACGCCCTGTGGGAGGTCGAGGTATGCACACACACACACACACACACACACACACACACACGCACACACACAGTAAAGCTGAAGTTGTTGCAGACTCTCTGTGTGTGCTGATTTGCCCGTCAGGTCGTCCATCATGACCCGTGTCGGGGGGGAGCGGGACACTGGAACAGCCTCTACCGCTTCAAACACCTGGCCACCGGTAACTACCTGGCTGCTGAGGTAACCATGGCAACACTGGGTCAAATGAATGAATGAATAAAATTCTGTAAAGATTTTAAACAGAAACAGGTTTTTTTGGCCACAGCTGGAAAAAGTGATGTCCTTCCTTTTATTTAATCGTCTTTAATTTTAAAATGCTTTTTTGCAGTTTTGTTATAAAACTTGCTGATGTGAAGATTTGTGCAGAGCTGCAAATAATTATCATTAACAATTAAATTGCTGATTTCTCAATGAATCTAAATGTAAAATCATCTCTATCAAAGATGTTCTGTCTGCCGTTGTAGAAGAAGAAGACGACCAACAAACATAAAATTTGAGAAGCTGAAAGAAGAAAAATGTTTATCAGTTTTCAAAATAGATTCAGATTTCTTTCAGTGTGAACTGTGTTTAATGAGGCTCTTGTTGTGTTGTTTTTGTTGTTGTTGTTGTGTAGGAGAACCCGGGCTACAAAGGAGACAATGCTGAGCCGGCGTCCCCGGTGAGTCACGGTTTAAACTTCCTCACTGTGTCACTTCATCAACATCAGAGTGGCGGACAGATTGACGGACAGTCTTACAGTCTAGAAGCTACATCATGATGAACTTCACTACAGGACTCAAATATGAGCAGAATAAACGCACACAGCCAAAACTCACCTCCTCCGTCTGACCTCTGACCTCTGACCTCTCTGCAGATGGACGGTAGTCGTAGCAACAAGCGCTACCACGGTGAGAGGATCAAGTACAAGTTGGTGGCAGTGGCTCATGGGAACGACATCGCCTCGCTGTTCGAGCTCGACCCAACCACGCTGCAGAAGACCGATTCGTTCGTTCCACGGTAAGAACGCACGGCGGTTTCTGCAGCTCAGTTTACTCACTGCTGAGGCTTCAAACATAAAGACGTGTGAGACTTACAGCGTTAGAGTGTCAGCACCCTGGATTAAAGCTCAAGAAACTCAATTCAGCCAATGTAAGGCAACTTTACAGTTTCCATGAAACAACAAAAACTTTAACTCTGAGTTCAGGACGAGTCATCAACATTTGTTTGTTTTCCAGGGATGACAAACTCTAAGACGCCATCATGAGTATGAACAAAAAACGACTGCTGTGGCCAAATACTGATGTTTCAGTAACGCATGGAGCGAAAAGTGATAAAAACGCTAAAACATGGACTTCAAATTCATGGGTACCTTGAAGTTCACCTGAATTGGCTTTTCAAGAACATCTGACTTATGTATCGTGATGTCATTCCGGAAAAAACAGGATATAGACATGTAATAAAATGTTGGGAGGAATTTTAAAAATGGGATCATAACAAACATGAAGGATTTCTGTGATAGGGGCTAACGTTACCCTGACTTCATACAATAACAGTTGTGGTCCAGACTCCAGATTCATAATCCAGATTTGGGTGAAAACAGAGTTGCTTTTGTTGCCGCAGATTAATGAATCTATGAATTTATATACTAAGAAGCACCAAAAAGCACTGAAACCCCACAGAGAAGCAGAGTGATGAAAATAAAAAGATCTCAGCAAGAGTCATCTGTTTGTCCTCCAGAAACTCGTATGTACGACTGAGACATCTGTGCACCAACACCTGGATCCAGAGCACCAACGTCCCCATCGACATAGACGAGGAGAGACCCATCAGACTCATGGTCGGTCCCACTTCAACTCAAATATAAATAATTCCTTTAATATTGGTGAACTATATTTATCTACAACAGGAGAAAAAACAGTGTGTGTGTAGCATTTTTAATATAAAAAAGAAAGAAAACATGTGACCAAAGTCAGACAAAAAAATGTTTCTTGATCTTTAAACCTCAACTACTGCAGAGAAAAATTTTACTATTTACATTTAGGGCAAATACTAGTAATGTAACAATGTCTTTTTTGGAAAATATAATATGGTCATTTATTTTTTATGTAGAAAACATATGAGGTGGACTTCGTGTTGGGCAGTATGTGCAGTGTTTCTTAACGTAACTCCTCCTGCAGTTAGGAACGTGTCCCACCAAAGAGGACAAGGAGGCGTTCGCCATCGTCTCTGTTCCTGTGATGGAAATCAGAGACCTGGACTTTGCCAACGACGCCAGCGCCATGCTGAGCACCGTTGTGGACCAGTTCAGCCAGGGTTTCATCAGCCAGAATGACCGCCGGTACACACACACACACACACACACCTTCCTTTGAGAACCACGTATCTTTAAAGAGTCGACTTTTCATAAGCTCAGAAAAACATTCATAGGAACGTGAGCAGAAAGAGAGGAAGGCTGTGAAAAAGAGTTAATGCTCACTGAGTCTTTTTTTTTTTTTTGGTTAGGTTTGCCATCAAGCTCCTGGAGGACGTGGTTTTCTTTGTGGCTGATGTCATCAACAGTGGTCAGCCTGTCCTGGATGTGGTTATGACCAAAGCCAACAGAGAGAGACAGAAACTGATGAGAGAACAGAACATCCTTAAGCAAGTACGATCTCTGCACAGGGTGTTAAATGCAGCATTACAAAGTAGAAGCAGAAAATCATTCAACCAACAAGTAAGTAACGCCATCTGTGTGTGATTGTGTGTTCAGATCTTTGGCATCCTGAAAGCTCCCTTTAAGGACCGGGGTGGAGGGGAAGGTCCTCTGCTGCGTCTGGAGGAGCTGGCAGACCAGAAGAACTCTCCCTACCAGTACATGTTCAGACTCTGCTACAGAGTCCTCAGACACTCCCAGGAGGACTATCGCAAGAACCAGGTGAGGAGGAAGACGAGGATGACCCCCTCATCAACTACCTAAGATCTACAACTCAGTGGATTTGTTTTGCTTCATCTTTTCACTATCAAAGGATATACCACAGGGTTCTGTAACACAGCCCTTTCTTTTTTCTTCATACTTAAATGAGCTTTGCTGCTTAAACTCAGACCTTGTTTACATGACACAAATTTTTGCATCAAACAAAACACTTTTGTTGCAGTTCAGCCTTCCTTTCACCTGACAACGGCATGCCGGCACCCCTGAAACTGCAAACTTTTGAAACTGGGCTTCAGAATGGAATCTTTTAAAACCACAACCTTCTTTCCAGCTGTGTCGACTGGCAAAACGCAAAGATTATGAAAGCAGTGACTACGCTTATGCTAATGCTAGCACAAGTCAATGCATTTTGCAGTAGCCACTACCAAACTCCGATTAAACACTCCACAGTGCACCGAAAGCAAGTCAAATAGGACGACAGTCTATTGAGGTGAATTCGAGTGTCGGTAGCATAATTTTAGAAGTCAAACTCAGCTGAATTTCTGTAATTTGTGGCTCTGGTTAAGGTAAAGATACACTTAGCAGCAACAGGAAGTGAACAACTTTGGCAGCTCTGACGTTATGACATTACAAAGTTACACCACCAACTGCTGGCCTGGCATGTGTACTGCAGCGCTTTTGGTTGTTCATGTAAATGTGGATTTTTTTAAAAGACTTTTCCATTTTGCTGCTCTTGTCTAAATGTGGCCTTATGTGACCTGTACCATTTTATGCTGATGACGCTGTTATTTACTGATCTGTCAGTGGGACTAACAGTGTTAGCAAGGTCCAAAATGCTGGATACTGAATTCCTTAAATGTCTTTTATTAAATGTCTGTTGTCATATTTAATGACATGAGATGCAAGTGATGACAGCTACCATACCCTCCTCCCTCTGCCAGGAGCATATAGCGAAGCAGTTTGGTGTGATGCAGAGTCAGATAGGTTATGACATACTGGCTGAGGACACCATCACTGCTCTGCTGCACAACAACCGCAAACTGCTGGAGAAACACATCACCAAGACTGAGGTAGAGACTTTCGTCAGCCTTGTTCGCAAGAATCGAGAGCCAAGGTACACAAGGAGGGTTCGGGGGTGAATGCTCAGTCTGTTGTTTTTTTGTAGTTAAATTTTTCTTAGATGATGTTTGTGTGTGTGTTTCTGAAGGTTTTTGGACTACCTTTCAGACCTGTGTGTGTCCAACAACGTGGCCATCCCCGTCACTCAGGAGCTCATCTGTAAATGCGTCCTCGAACCCAAAAACCAGGACATCCTCATCAAGACAGAGTGAGGAGGGAGGGAGGAAAAGAGACATGACCTTTGACCTTTAACTCAAACTTCCTTTCCAGGAAATTACAGGATGTACAGGACAAAGAAGAAAGAGAAAGCCAAATGCTTCCCCCATGGGGGACACGGGCGATGGTTGAAGCAGAGGTGGTGATGCAAGAAGTGAAAATGAGTTAGGAATCACATTCCCTCTCCAAGTCATTACTCCGTTTAGTGCTAACACTTGGTTACAAAGTATATTTTGTGAACATTCGGTGTATTCGCACATCCAAAGAAAATTTAACTCAGATCAAAGTAATTAATTGTTTGAACAACCAAACAGGGACTGACAGTAGTTTATTTTGTTCTGTACATTATACTGTATATCAGTGTTTGAGTCTATACTGACTGGACTGCATTCAAGTGGCTTTTCTGGCGTATTTTGAGTTTCCAGAACAGTGTTTTTATTTTGAAGTTTAGCTTCCTGTTACAAGGTGACAAATGGAGCCATGGCAAGTGCTGTATTTAAAACTGTTCCCTATCATGAAAACAGTACACTATAGAGTGTTTGCCATTTTGTAGTAGTGTTCAAATTCTCAGTAGTTAATTTTATTCACTATATAGTGCACTGTAAAATATCCACAATGCACAGTGAATTTCAGTGTACATATGATGTACCCTACATTTTACTCCCATATACTACCATGCAATACAGTCATGTATTTTTAAAGGAGAATAAAAAGTAGTTAGAAAGGGTTAGCTAACGTTAATTAGCATGTTAGCTAATAGAGGCGGTCATCGAATTAACCAAAGGCGTTGTAATAAACACCTGAGGTGAGTTTGCCTTTGCCTGCGTCTGTGCCAAGAAGCCAAAAGCAGCAAAACATTCAGAGGAATTATATTCTAACAGCTTTAACCATCGATAGCTAAATAAGCCGTAAGCATGTGAGTTTGTGAACTAGTATAGTTATTGTGGGTTATTACAGCTCGCAATCTGACAAAACAAACATCCACATCATTGGAATTTCATCCGTTTGTTTGGGATTTATCACTGAAAAAACTACCATGCAACATCAACACAACCTTCACACATTTCAGCATTGTCCTCCTGTGTGCTTGTTTTGTTTACATGATATTGGGCGCACCCACTTTACTGATTTACGTCTACTGATGCAATAATGTTTAGAAAATTTCTGTGTAGTGTCCAAAATCTCGTTTGGTCATTCCCCATATAGTTCTCTATTTGATAAACACTATACAGGGAATAGTGGAATAACAGGAAGTCATTTCGAACACAGCTAGAGAGTGTCTAAGTCCTGCCTTTCTTATTCGGGTCAATTGGGCCTTATTTTGGAAAAAATATGACTAGTATGGAAGGAGACAAATTACTTTTTGGTCCTGTTTAAATTGTTCCGCCAACTTCAAATATGATGTTTGTCCATTAAAAGATCATTTTACAAGTCAACAAAGTCACCAGTTATAACACAACTGCTGAAGTATAAGACTTTGAAAACACGTATTTGGAAAGATGACACACCTGATCTCTGACAGAAGCGACTAACTCTCTAACTCGACTAACTGAAACTGAAACAAGGTCCCATGGTGTCCACAGGACGGGGGGTGGCTCAGCCGTTCCATAGAGTTTCAGACTCCTCTATGTCTTCACTTCACTGGCATGTTTGATTTTCATTTCTTAAGTTCTTTTCGGTTTCGCTCCATTCAGGCGCCGTGTCCCTAGAGAGACGCCCCCTGGTGGTCAGGGAGAATACATGGGGATGGATGATTACGGAGACGAGGATGAGGTATACCTGTCCTGCATACGTTTATTTACTGTAATCACTATTGTTTTTTATCTCTTTGCTTATCTGCAGTTGTTTGTGTTTGTTGCTGTGCTGCACAAGAACAACCAGAGGAAATGGTTTTTAGAGTTTAAAAGAAATCAGTCATGCATCAGGAATATAGTGATAAAGTCCGGGTTGGGTGATATGTTAAAATTTTCTAACTAGCAAAAATAAATAATAGAACAAAGGAATATCACTGGGGATGGTCAACTCTGTAAAAACATTTTGATGTTATTCTTGTCGCTTCCTGTAGGTGTGGCTTGTGTGGACAGACAAGACCAATGAGAGACAGGAGAAGAGCATCAGACAGCTGGCTCAGGAGGCAAGACAAGGCAACGCTCATGATGAGAACGTCCTCACCTACTACCGGTAGACTAACAGAATCCACAACAATTTTCTTGACAGTCCAACAGTATCTCATAAACAAACTCACAGTTTCGTCTTTGACTTTTTTTATTTGTCTTCATCTCTTCAGGTACCAGCTGAAGCTCTTTGCCCGAATGTGTCTGGACCGTCAGTATCTGGCCATAGACGAGATCTCTAAGCAGTTGGACGTGGAGCTCATCTTCCTGTGCATGATGGACGAGACACTACCCTTTGACCTCCGGGCCTCCTTCTGTCGCCTCATGCTCCACGCACATGTGGACAGAGACCCACAGGAGCTGGTGACGCCTGTCAAGTTTGCACGATTGTGGACAGAGATCCCTACCTCCATCACCATCAAAGAGTTCGTAGATTTTAAAACTGCAGCAATGTGTTCCTGTATTTATGGGAATTGCTCCATAGTTTGGGGTTTGTGGTTTTTTCTGGCTTCATGCTCAACAAGCCCGGGGATGTCTGATCTGGTCAGCGGTGCTGCAAATATAAGGCTAACTGTGGTTTGAGATGGTTATTTTGAAATTTATGAAATATTAGAAGTGGCGAATGTGGCTGAATGTGGTGTAAGAGGGGTAATTGGCATGACTGCCAGGACAGTTAGGTTTGCACCACATCATATTTGTATCTCTGTTGACCAGATCACAAATCTGATGACAATTTTGGCATTTTTCTGCAATTGACGACATCTTCTGATCCACTACCACTTCTTTCTAGAGTGGATGAGGGCACTCAGATTTGTATGTAGCCTGGGAAAACCAAGATGGTTTGCTATTAGATGTTTTTATCTGGTAAATATAGAGAGGGGTTATCTGTCCTGTAAAATGGTTGTATTGGAAAATGGACTTAATCCAGTCTTGTACTCCAGATATCAGATATGTGAAGCCTGGGTAGCTCAGCTGGTAGAGTATCAGACTTTTAATCTGAGGGTCCAGGGTTTAAGGCCCTGTTTCGGCGAAGGGTTTAATACAACTGAGAAATGTTCCTGCTAATCTCATGCAGGTTGTCTGCTAGTGGGATCTTGGGAAAATATATGTCCCTTACTGTCACCATCCAGGAAACCTGGCTTTTTACAATACATCTTTATATCTACCTTGACGGGTCCAGATATCTGATTTCGTTTTTGGCATTCTTGGTAAATAACATCTTCAGGTTCATCAGCACTTCCCTCTGCCATGGATCAACCCCCCTTTGCATGTAGCCTGGAAAAAACTGGTAAATGTGGCTATGCTGATCCAGTCTACATGGACCCAAATATGTATTGTATTACTATTTGTAGGAAGTTAGTTGACTGTTGTCCTCTAGAATGAAGTCTGAGTAGCTCAGCTGGTAGAGTATCAGGCTTTTAATCTGTGAGTTCAGGGTTCGAGTCCCTGCTCAGGCAGAAGGTTTGTGGATTGTTTGCTGATGTCCACTTGCATAATTGTCCAACTGCATAAGCATCAGTACTAACTGTTGGTTAGTTTGTGTTCTTCCATAAAGTCTGTTTGCCTCCATTTGCAGTGGTCAGGGAATATAAAACAAACAGCTCACCTTTGTGTCACATGTTGACAATAGCAGAAATCAATTTTGTCCTTTTTTGCCAAATAAAAAATTTCGTCAGGTCCATTGCCACTCCCTTCTTGATTTGAGGAGGATACACCTTGGTTTGCATGTAGCCTTGGATAACTGAGATAGATGCATTGGATTTTTAATCTGCTTAATGTAGATGTAAATATGTGGCTACCTGTAGTGTAAAAAGCTTTTACAGGAATCTTATTAGGTATTCAGGGATATATTTCTTCTGCAGATGGTTATTATTATGGTGATTATTGAATCTAGGGTAGCTCAGCCAGTAGAGCATCAGACTTTTAAGCCGATGATCCAGTGTTTAAGTCCCTGTCCAGGCAAAGGGTTTAACAAGTCTGAGGAATTTCCCTGCAAGTGTCGTGCAGGTGGTCTGCTAGTGGGATCTTGGGAGCATGTGTGGTGTTGTCACTGGCCAGGAAACCTGGCTTTTTACAAGATGGGTGCAGACATATGATTTCATTTTTGGCAAAAAACATCTTTAGATCCATCACCACTTCCCTCTGCAGTGGATCAACCCTCCTGTGTGTGTAGCCTGAGAAAAAAATGGTAAATGTTGCCAAACTGATCTTGTCAACATGGAAGCAAATATTGGACTGTTTGTTGACATTAGACAGTTATGTTGAAATTCGGACATAGGCAGCTGTTGTCCTCCAGACAACTGACTGATGAAGCCTGGGTGGCTCAGCTGGTAGAGCATTAGACTTTTAGTCTGAGGTTCCAGGGTTTAAGTCCCTGTTCAGGCAATGACACTATGGTGTAAGCTGACTGTCTCTTTTGTTTATGCTAATTCCATATTCATGAAGGTCTGCTTAATCCTACTGACTAATTTATGTGATAGAGGAAGTCTCATTACAGCTTTGATTGAAAGTTTCTGGTCTCTATGAGTCTATTTGTCTCCACTTATGGTCACTGGATAACCAACATTTTCACAGAATCTTGACATCTATGTTGACGAGATTATATTGTTTTTATTTCTTTGGTTTTACTTATGTGTGTGTTTGTAGAATATCAGGTATGTTTTTGACCAACTCCATCGTTGTTCACCAGGTCGACAGCTGTGGCTCCTTTGCTTTTACCTGTTTTAGTAAATTTGTTCTAACGTGTTTCATCCTCAGCTATGACTCCAACATGGACGACAGCAGAGACAACAAGAAGAACCGTTTCTCCAATACGATGGCATTCATGGAGGAATATCTCAACAACGTCCTGAATGATGAGCTGCCGTTCCACAACGAGGAGAAAAACAAACTCACATATGAGGTCTGTCCGCACGTCTCCACTGACTGTGTCATCTTGCAGTTTTGTCCATCTTTGCTTGTTACTCTTTTTACTCTGATCTTGTCCTTTCTTCTGCTCTTCCAGGTTGTGAGTTTGGCCCGACATTTGATCTACTTTGGTTTCTACAGTTTCTTTGAGCTACTCAGACTTACCAGAACGCTGTTGGGCATCATCGACTGTAGACCAAACCCTGCGTATGCCGGACTCTTATTCCACGATGATGGATCAGGTTCTCTCTGTTCTGGCTGCTGTTAACCTGAACAAACATACAGTCTTTAAGTGGACATGAAATATGGAATAATATGAATGTAGTTAGTTTGATTTTTACCTAAGGTAAGATATGGCACAGAATTCAAACTTTATATTTATGTAGTATCGCTGGAAAACCAGATAGTAGTTCACTCTTTCGCCAATAGGGTCCAGCCATCTTCACACAAGCTGTGGTGACGTCACGAGTATGGTTCTGCTTGTGGGGGACCTACTGTCAATGGGAGAGGACATACACTACATCGCTGGTTCCCAACTGTTTTGACTGAAGAATTTCAGTTTGGGATTACTCATATGGACATACAAACGTGAGGCGAAACCATTATGAAGGTGGTGAGAAGTAAATGTGGTAAAAAGTTA
>JAPQLA010000002.1:25218286-25235330 GCA_029822935.1 Naso vlamingii | reverse complement strand
AATATATGATGAAAATCATAACCTTTTTTTTTTTGTTCTTTTTTGGGGTGTGGTGTGTGTGTGTGTGTGTGTGTGTGGTGTCTAAAACAAGAAAAAGAATTCCCAAAATGCAACTCGAATCGAATGTAAAAACAGACTGATGTACAATCATTTCGTCTTGAATAACTTGTTTTTATAACCATTAGAGTCAAAATCTGTGATTAATTGCTGAGAACAAGGATTCAGTTTATTCACAGGAAGGTAAAAGGTAAAGCAGCTTTATTGTCATCGTACAATGAACTGTACAACAAAAAATGTGAGGTTAAAGTGGAGGGTTAGGGCCAACCCAACCAACATGACCTGGGGAGAACATGCAAACTCCACACAGAAGGTCCAACCCCAGCCGGGCATCAAATTCACAACCTTCTTGCTGTAAGGCAACAGTGCTAACCACTGAGCCACCGTGCCGCCTACTAAACTCTGTGTGGGTGCTGAATGCTGCTACATCAAAGTGTTGCTTAACATGGTGGGAACAAAGCTGTGAGGAGTGATGGAACAACGGACAAACTGCTGAGGAGAGAGCGGGAGGTTTAATGTTTGTGGACTCTCTGATGGATAAATAAATGAATCATGTTAGAGGCAAAGAGAAACAGGATGATGAACGGTGGCAGAGCAGAGAGAGCAGCCGAACAGTCAATTTCCATAGATAGCCCACAGACACAGCCAGTGACGGAGGGAGCAGATGTGAGCTTCAGTTCTGATTCACTTTATAATTCTGTCCTGACCAAAGCAGCTCTTCAAGGCCAGTCTGACCAGTCAGCTGCAGCACAGGAGGTCACATGCTGTGGTGACCTTCAGTGGGAGGTTATAAAGTGATCTGATGCTCTGCTGGCAAACTCATTGTGTTCTTCTACGTATCCTCTCAAACTACGCTGCAACAGAAACTAAATCCACCCAGAGAGCTTCAGACAAGAGCACACCGGCACGGCACAGTGAGTACTCAATCCTGGTTTTTGTCTCTGAGTCAGGAAGCATGTAAACACTTTAGAAAGCCTTGACGGGCAATTCTGTGACATGAAATTTGAGGAAAAATTAAAAGTTTCATTTTGCTTATTCTGCAGTCCGAAAAAATCGCACACAGCACATTTATCAAACCTGTTGTGGACCTCAAACCTTCTTTATTAATAAAGGACTTATACTCTCAGAACCTTAATTTAGTCAATATTTTACTAACAGTCTATTTTAATAAAGAAAGTCAAAAACTTGAGACAAAGACATATGATGGAGGCAGGATCTCTTACATTTTAACAAACTTAATCCAAATATCGGTGAACACTTATTACAAAAATATAAAATAACAGAGCGCCCTCTGCTGTACTAACTACACACTTACACCATCCTGTATCACTAGTCCAAGCAGTTTTTCCAGCCTTAAAAAAACAGTTTTAATATCGGCACATACAAAGAACATAAACAACAATAACAAAATATTGGTAACAGTCCAGTTTCGGCCAACTGATATATCAGGACTAAAGGTCCGTCTACACCAGATGTGTCAAAAGCCCTGCTGGGGGGCCAATCACAGCACGGGGTCCGATTTCATATGGCTTCCATCTTGATATGTATTATCTATGGCTCCCCAACACTGTCAAACAGAAATAATAAATCATGCAGGTTCAAAATGCAGTTTCTCTGTTCACCTCATGGTGGCAGCACCACTCTACATTTGGCTGGCTGTGTGACCCGTGCTGGAACCCTTTCAAGCTAATTCCTGCTGTGGCGACTATAGAGGAGAGTTGATGTTGAGGGCCGGGATGGAAATCACAATATTTTTTCACAAAAAGTGAAAAAATTTTGTTCGCCTAATTTGCAAAGAGACTTTTGCTGTGTGCAAGGATTCAATGTTGTGAGACATTACCAGACGAAACATGCTAATGCATACAACAAGCCATCAGGGAGCGACTGTCTTGGTCTCACAGCAGCGGTTCTTCACGCGGGCCCATGAGTCAAATGAAAATACCACCAAAGCAAGCTACAAAGTGGCCATGCTAACTGCTAAACATGCTAAACCTATTACCTTTCATGGTTAAAAACAATGTCAGGAGAGACAGTTTCACGTCATCAAATCTGGCCCTCTTTGAAAAATGTTTGGACAGCCCAGGTCTATACCAGCCACTGAAAATATAACCGTAACCATAACGATACGATGTGAACATCCACACTGATGAACGATAACGTTCTGTAAACAGTGGTGCAGTCAGCAAGGACAAAAAAAAACTTCAGAGACGCCATCAGCACCAAAATGACGTCTTTTTTAACTTGTAATTCACAGCCTAAAATTACGCTGTTTGTTTAATTGTATACCACATTAGTCAAGACTAAGTGAGTTATTACAATAACATAAGAAAATCAAAACTGTTTCTTAAATGCCAACAGTTAGCTTAAACTTTGGTTATATTCAATGAATACCTGCTGAACAAACCAAGTCATGAGATGCTCAAACCTGAACTGTTTTTAATCCAAATGTGTGGATCCTCTGGATGAAAAAGCATGCATTGTGATGCACACTTAAATTATCATTATTTTCCTTTACTTTTCATTCCACAAAATACATTAACCTCCGTTGAGGTGCAGCCATGTTTGCTGCTCACGTAAGGGTTAGCTCCCTCTTGTGGCCTAAGTGGGAAACAACGCGTCTTCACATGTACTAGGATTTTGGCTGTCAGTGTTCCTATCATTTATCAAATTGCTTTGAAAGTGATCCAAACTTGTCCACCACTGTTGTCATTGTCATAGTTATAATGTGGACTCCAACTTCCACTTGAGTTGGAACCATTTTTAAAACTCTAGAAATCTTTTTACATTTACAGTTATCGTTCTTAGTGTGAACGGCATCAGGCAAGGAACATCTATTGCCTGATGAAGCACTCAGTTCTATTCACAGGTATTATCTGTCCAGGCAGTTGGTTTGTTTGTGGGTGTGACAGCATGAGGGGAAAATAATACAGGGAGCGTTTTGAACATTTCAAATGGATCCTCTTGAGTTGATGTGGCAGCTGTGAGCTCGGTCTGAAATCCTGAGTAATGCGCTGAGGGAAGCCACATGTATTGTAAAAATGGCAGCCATTCCAGATTGTTGACATCATAGTTCAGATCAGGTCTTTCTGTGGGCCTCACATACACACAGCCCATGTTCTTTATTTATCTTCTTTTGTGCAGAGATTCATTGTTTCCTAAAAACTATTACCACTAAAAACAACTGGGGTTTTTGTTGTTGTTATTTTTAAACTTTTGCAATACGTGACTTTTTATTTCTTATTTTTTTCAGCTTTTATGCACCAAAATATCAAGAACATTCCTTACAAAGGATGAACCTGATTATGATGCTGAAAATGATAGAATCACTTCAGACTTACAGAAACAAATAGATTTGCACTCGCTCTTGTGTTCAGATGTCTCGGTTCCTGGATCTGAAGGAGTTCGGAGAAGCTGCACGCTACCTTCGTCTCACTAACCTGGAGCACCTGGCTGCTAAGGCCCAGGCTTTTGACGGTATTCACGCCTGTGTTCATGCTCTGTGTGGGCCTGATCACTGACTGTTTGTGTGCATAAACTGACAAGTAACTGATAAAATGATGTGATCCAGGTACGAAACGAGTTTGGATGCCTGATGAAGCCGAAGCGTATTTAGAAGTGGAGGTTCGAGAGCTGAATGGAGACAAGACCACTGTGGAGACCAAGGACGGCCGGGTGAGTTCAACTGTTAGCTGATGTTAACGCTAACATTTCTAGAATTTTATGATTTCAGTTAAAGTTGAGGCAGACAGCTTTTGGAAATCAAGCTGACTGTAGCATGAGACTCCTAAGGAATCAACTCGGCTGCCCCCTCCCCTCCCTGTTTTTGCTCCGCCCCGTGTTTTATCTCGTTTGTTGTCTCTCTCTCTCTTTTAAGTCCAGTTTGCAGCAAAGATTCAGGACGAGACCAAACGGTTGCAGGGAAAGTTGCAGTGGTGTAAACTGCTCCGTCTCAGCTCGAGCAGGCTGACGGTGTCGCCGACAGACACTTCCATCTAGGGCTGGTCCAAATGCCATTTTTTAGGCTGCAGGCATTCGTTGGTGTTAACAAACGAACTTCCAAATGTTCATTCTCACAAGAACAATTTTAAGAATTAGGAAAACTGCAGGCCTATTTAATGCTCTTTATAACGGAAATCTACAGTTCATTTAGATCCAATGTGTCATCGTACAGCCTCGCATGAATGAAGAGAATACACACATATTTGCCTGTTCAGACGAGGAGGGACTTCTATTTCCCGTCATTAACTACAGACAATATAGCCGTTATTGCTGCACTTTGTTGGTCGTGGAAGTCCCAGACATGTTGGAAAACAAAACAACATTGTGTCTGTGCTCACAACATCATCCCGTGGTGTTTTGTGTTGTGTCGCTCCGTTTCCATGCACAGCCTAAGTAGGGATGTTGGGAGGAAGGGGGGTGTGCCATTTCAGTGACTATGGCCAATGAAATAATAATTTCTGCACTGTATCAGTTGTTGAGGTCCTACACACTTTGGAAAATGTAACAACATCGTGTCTGGGTTTATGACATGATCCTGTCGTATTCATTAATGGCAGCTGATATAATGAATATCGCTGCACTGTATCTGTTGTGAAAGTCTCAGACAAGTTAAAAAACTTAACAACGTCATGTCTGTGGTCATGACATCATATGGAGGTGCATAAAGGCCTGCTGTACAGCTCTGGCAAAACCATGTTATATCTGCTGTGAAAGCCATCTGAGACAACTAATGATGCATCACACTCTAAAGAGGTGCCAAATGAACTCATAGCGACATCACCTGTCGCTAAGAGGAGCAGTGTAGGGCAGCCAATAGGAACACACACTCTCTGAAAATACCCCACCGTGGTCTGACAACAGGCCCTGTTCCCCCTGGTTTTACAATGTGTTCTCAGTGATCCGATCACAAGTGGACAGCCTTAAGTACAAACGCACCCAAGACACATTTGAGATCTGATCAGTCAAACCACATTCGGAGGTGGTCTGAGCCACGTTCCTTCAGCAGCAGGAACAGCAATCCGTCCTGGGCCACACTGGACGGCCATCTATTCAACACGATGTCTGCTCTTAATTACCTCCAGACAGGAAGAGCATTCTTCTTCTTCGGTTTTCCAGTCAACTAGGCACAGTCTAGTGCATTGCTGCCTCCCACAGGTGAAAAACAACAACGCAGTTGGTCTTTCAAAGCGGAAATGATGTCTGTGTTTATTTGCATATAGAGCAGGGGAGAGAGATCCGACCATAAGTGGTCACTGGAGACGCATTTGGAGACATACGTCAATGCCAGGTGGGAAAACAAGCGCTTAGAGCTGTCCACTTGTGATCGGATCACTCAGGACGCATTGTAAAACCAGGTGGCAACAGGCCACAGAGCCACGGAGGGGAGCAGAGGTCTTAACATGCTGAAAGGTTATTATGGGATGTTAGTACGATGACACCAAAATGAACTGCCTAACCCATCTTTAACAGTGCTGTAAAAATATTTCAAGAGAAGCCCGATTGTTCCTTTTTAACACATGTTTAAAAAGACGCAGATTTCTGCTGCTCTCTGTTGGTCAAACCAGACACCTGAGACGATTTCTTTTAGAGTTTCTCTGCAGCTGGAACTGTGATAACTGTGTGTGCATGTGTGTGTGTGTGTGTGTGTGTGTGTGTGTGTGTGTGTTTTAGTTTCTGATAGTGAAAGAAGATGACCTCCAGCCCATGAACCCTCCGAAGTTTGACATGATCGAGGACATGGCCATGTTGACTCACCTAAATGAAGCTTCGGTCCTCTTCAACCTAAAGAGGAGATACAGCATGTGGATGATTTATGTTAGTGTTTATTCTGAAACACATAAAACAACACACAACCTTTCTTTTTTCAGTCTTTACTCTCTTCCCTCCTCATCTTTCATCTGTGTGTGTGTGTGTGTGTGTGTGTCAGACCTACTCTGGACTGTTCTGTGTGACAGTCAACCCATACAAATGGCTGCCAGTCTACTCTCCTGAGGTGGTAGCAGCCTATAAGGGGAGGCGCCGTACAGACACACCGCCACACATCTACGCCATCGCTGACAACGCCTACACTGACATGCTGCAGAGTGAGTGACCTGTAACCTCAGTGGTCGTCATCCTGAGGCCCCACGTGGTTTAGAATGAACACTGGAGAGTTAAGGGGACCTCAGAATAACAAGACATTTTTAGTTCTTCTACTGTTCTTTAACACGGCTTCATTTTCCTCCACAGATCGTGAGAACCAGTCAATGCTAATTACGTAAGTCACAGTTACAGCTGCTTTAACCTTTCAGGTGTAAATTTAACACCTCTGACAGCACATGTAAAATCATAATAAAATTTATGAATGGTAATATGACTTTGATTAGCAGAAAGTGCCAAAATGACGCTGTAAATGGTGAGCAGAGAGACTGTGGTGGAATGTAGTAAAGCAGATTTAGTCGAGAATGTAAATTTTAATTAACTTTAGCATATTTCAACCTATTGCTGGACAATTAATTGAATATCAATTTCAATTACGAGTTTGGCTTCCCACAATCATAAAAACAAGATAACTGAGAGAAACAACTACGTGTTGCATGCAGAGTCTACCAGTTACTGGCGTTCTGTCATGTGTTGTAAATCAAATCATTGGCCCCTCCCCCAGAGACCAAACAGAAGTGTCAGCGTGGGTTAAGAGCAGCGAGTCACAGCACATCGCCTCTTCGGTCACTTTAAGACGTTGTTAGTATGGCACTTGTAAGAAGGCCAAAAACGTGCCGTCGGGCAGATAGAAGAAAGAAGATAAAACTAACGCTGTGGTGGAAACACTTTTTTCTCCTCGCACTTTAATCAAGGACACACTTTACTGCGCATCATTTATCAGACCAGCTCCCGAAGGCTAAAGGAAGTTTCTGATGTCATCACTTTTTTCCTCATTAAGGACATGTGCCCCAAAATGTAGATTACAGATATAATGAATCTACTGAGTGTTTCTGGTCTGCAGCAGGCTGTGGCAGTACACTGCAACATAGTTGGTAATGTCATTTACATTTTTTATACATTATTTTGGTTTTAATAAACTTATGATTTATTTCTTTGTCTTTCAGTTTAATTGTATTTAGGCCTGACAGTAAAGACAGCAACTTTTAAAAAGAAACACCAGTGTCAGTGCTCAAAAATGCACAATGTTCTTAAAGCTAATGAATAATTGTGTTAAAAAATCGTGATTACAATATCAATCAAAATAACTGTGATTAATATTCTTGCCATAATCATCCAGCCCTACTTCCACCTCACTAACAGTGTGCACCACCACTGGCTGTACAACACACCATCTTTACAGTCAAAAAGTTGTTTCACACCCAGTGCAAATTATTAACACAGAAAATTACAATAAATGTTTTAATGTGTTTTAACGGAAGCTTGCGCACCAGGATGGAACTTCTGTGTGGCAAGAAAAAAATCTGTAACCACCTTGTCATCATGGGTCATGATACGACACAGAGATCATGAAAATAAATATCTTAATATATTGCTGTATCGATCTTAGCACAGCTCTAGTAAAGTTGCTGTAATTCTAATTTAATTTTTTTGACTCTTACCTCAAGAAAAATTCTGCTCTGTCTGTTCTGTCATCCTGTCAGTGGGGAGTCAGGCGCAGGGAAAACAGTCAACACCAAGAGGGTGATACAGTACTTCGCCATCGTCGCTGCTCTGGGGGAGAATGTGAAAAAAGGAGTGAGTCTCCTCAACAGTTGTCTTTATGAGCATCTTCTTATTGTCAATAACGAGCTTCACCTCATCAGTCGGCTGAGTCTATAACCTGTCTGTCTCTGTGTTCAGGGCTCTTTAGAGGACCAGATCATCGAAGCTAATCCTGCCATGGAGGCGTTCGGCAACGCAAAGACCATCCGCAACGACAACTCCTCTCGCTTCGTGAGTAAAGTCACGATGAAGACGAGCTGAGGAGGTGTTGTGTTTTTCATAGTTACGGGTTACGAGAGCATGGGTCTGTTTGTGTGTTTCAGGGAAAGTTCATCAGAATTCATTTTGGGCCGTCAGGGAAGCTGGCATCTGCTGACATCGACATCTGTGAGTCACAATCATCAGATTTCCCACATTTAAAGCTACGTCTGACATAAGACATTTTGTATTTCTAGATTTACATTATTGCATTATACAAATTATTTTGTATTCAATCTCTCTTTGTATTAAGTATGTAAGTGTGTATTTTATCAGATCTTCTAGAAAAGTCCAGAGTTGTGTTCCAGCAGCCGGGAGAGAGAAGCTACCACATCTATTACCAGATCCTGTCCAATCACAAGCCAGAGCTACAAGGTAACTCTGCCCACTACTGTAACCGGTCCAATCACATGTCAGCGTCATCATCTATTATGGAAATTGCTCATCAGTACTGACACTGAATAATTAAATATCCAAACCACAAATTATGTCAACACGTTCACATTTATCTCATCATAATCTGAATCTTTTGAACATTTTTGACTTGCAGACACTGTTATTCAATTGTTTATTGTATTTTATCAAAGCCCAACACAATTTATTTGATTAAGAGGCTTATTTGATCAAATGCACAACGACTCTGCGCAGTAGGAAAGACTGAGAGCTTCATTCTACAGTGGTCCACATTTGTCGAGACACAATGGCAGAAAAGCAAAGCTCACACGAGTCAGGCTACCTTTTTAAAAAAAAAAGTCAAAGAGAAACCATGTTTCAGTGTGATCAATTCAAGGCTTACACTACAATCATTCCAATCTGTTCACTTTATTAAAAGAAAAAAAACAAACGGTCATGTGTCTCACTACCTCGTTTCAACTGGAAAAAAAAAAAGGAAATTCCCATAAATTCACTGGTACAGGTTTTAAAAACAGTTTCATATCAAGGCAACAAAAATATGTTTAATCATCTAATCTACAGTTGATAAAGACTGAAAATGACCTTTCAGATGGAGATAAGTACCACAAAGTACAGGTACAATTAGATCACTTCATGAGTACTTTTTATTTCAGTAATCTTTCTACTTTCACCACTTAATTAGAGAGAAATATTTTACTCTTTAGTCTGTTACATGTAGCTGACAGCTGCTAGTTACATTAAAGGTAATTTTGCCTAAAAATATGTTAAAAGATGCAAAATACAACAAATGTTGAGTACAGTTGACAAGTTGTATTTTATTAGTAAATTACACCTTAAATACAATGTGCTCATTGTAGTAACATGATGCTTTCAAGGATATTTTACTTACTTTTATGTGAAATGCAGGACTCCTACATCTGACAACTTTATCACCACTGCTGGAAACCTTCTCAAATATCTGACTGCAAGGCGCCTGCTAGTAAATATTTTAAATAATTTTGTGAAAATCTCCTCTAGTGGACCTGGGTCCAGAGCGAAGCCAAAGATGGCCGCTCTTTAGC
The DNA here is from genome assembly GCA_029822935.1 of Naso vlamingii. NCBI lineage: Eukaryota > Metazoa > Chordata > Actinopteri > Acanthuriformes > Acanthuridae > Naso > Naso vlamingii. The sequence continues at coordinate 25,225,857 of JAPQLA010000002.1, read as the reverse complement.
TAAACTGCTACCATCAGCAGCTCCATCAAACAAGCTAACGTTAGCTTAGCTGCCTGCCACTGATGCTGGTTTCTGATGTTTGTTTCGACTCCAGAGTCTGACAAAGCGTTCACGTCAATGTTATGTCCTTCTGTTCCGTTACAGCGACCGCACCTGACCCCATATTAAGATCAATAATTCCACATTGTTAACTTGACTTCACCTGTCTTCTTCTCCCTCTTCATTTTGATGGCGGGCGACAAAGCGACGCTCACCTGTCTCTGCCACGTCTGCTTGTTTGACATGCAGATAGCCGTCGGCGGGCGCTGTTGCACTGAAGAGAGAGTGATGCGTTAACATTGCGCATTAAAGTATTTTCTCACCATTTGTTTTTAGTAACTTCATAACATTTACTCAAGAACTGAAGTAAAATCTTGAGGATCTTGTATTTTACTGAGTATTTCCTTTCTCTGCTGTTTTTTGCTTCTTCTACATTACATCTCAGAGCACACAGGGTGCTTTTTATTCCACTACATTTAGTAAACAACTTCAAATAATATAACCTACAGCTTAATTGTGATGGATTATTTGGATCCTGAGGGAAAGTCACCAGCAGTATATATTTTTATGAGTTAATACCACTTTCACCAGCTGTGATGATGCAAAGTGAAGAAATACATTAATGCACCAATGACCATAAGTCAGTAACAGAAAGCGTAACACACTTCATAAACTCTTTAGTTTCAGGATTCATCCATAATTAATAAAGAAATGTAATTTAATTTTGCATTCTTCTTGTGTTGCAGACATGCTGTTGGTGACCACGAACCCTTATGACTACCACTTCTGCTCTCAGGGCGAGACCAAAGTGGAGAGTGTCAATGACGGAGAGGAGCTGAAGCTCACTGATGTAAGAAACACACTCACCATACTGACAAACACACTGTTCTGTGACGAGCATTAACTGTACTCTCTGCATGTGTGCAGCATGCCATGGACACGCTGGGCTTCACTCCAGAGGAGAAGTACGGCTGCTATAAGATCGTTGGAGCCATAATGCATTTTGGCAACATGAAGTTCAAGAAGAAGCAGCGAGAGGAGCAAGCCGAGGCCAACGGCACAGAGAGTGAGAGTTTACCAACCATGAGATCTGCTCAAATGTCACATCTGAACACCTCATTATTTCCACAAAGACACATTTACTGTGCAGGTAAAGATGATGCCTCTCAGCAATTCAGGTCATCTTTATTTAGACACTACATTTCAAACACAAAGGTGACTGGAAGAAATTTGGAGCCCAAACGCCAACTGAAAATCTCTCATTCTCCTGCTGCTTCCTGCCGTGATCCATTATCTGAAGAGATGCTGCTGACACAACACACATGAGCAGAACGAAGGAGAATGAACTGGAGTAACCTTTACAACTATTTACCATCAGAACTGAGATAAATACATCCACATTACAACGTCTGACATGATAAATACAAGGCACTGATTCTCAGTATGGATACAATCGATTTCTGCTTTGAAAAACTAATTTTAGATCAATACAAGTCACACTAGAAGGATGATCTGCTGTTTATCTATTGATGTAGTTTGATCGTAGGAATAGAAATCGATGCACTGATACATCGATGTATCCTTACAACTGTATTAAAAAAACGTTATTGGCAGCTGAGATGAGCTGTGTGTGTTGTCGTGTGTGTGTGTTGAGGTGTGGATAAGGCTGCTTACCTGATGGGCATCAGCTCAGCTGACCTGCTGAAAGGCCTCCTGAACCCTCGTGTCAAAGTCGGGAATGAGTTCATTGTTAAAGGACAGACTGTGGAACAGGTAACTGATTAATCTGCCAATCAGTCCTTCACGGTATCTCTTGTGCCTGTGTTACATCACACTTTAATGTCATTTAACGCCATTTAATGTGTGTGTGTGTGTGTGTGTGTGTGTGTGTGTGTGTGTGTGTGTGTAGGTGAATTTTGCCGTGGCGGCCCTGGCCAAAGCCACTTATGACCGAATGTTTAAGTGGCTGGTGAGTCGCATCAACTCGTCCTTATACACCGCGCTGCCTCGCCAGTACTTCATCGGTGTCCTTGACATCGCTGGCTTCGAGATCTTTGAGGTAAAGAGGAAAAATGACAAACACATCAAGTCAATATTTAACTTCTAACTCTTTCCAAACACAACTGTCATTTGAACTCAGCTGAGGACAGGATTGATGGGTGACCTGCTTGTTAGCTTACAAGCTACAACATGTACACAGACAGACCTCTCCTTATCAACACTTTTCACTTTTAATAGAAAAAGGGATGAAGGTTTCCCTTGCCTCCAGTCATTGTGCTATGCTACCCTGAACATGTTTTGCTTATAGTATTATTTTCCCATGAACGGTGAGAAAAATCCCTGCATGACACTATCTCTGACTGGCTTCCTCTAATATTCCTACCCAGACATCAGCCAGTCTCACTCTTCATGCCTGAAGCCAACCAACGGAGGCAAAGAGTGCTAGCCAGGGTTAGCTGTTAGCTTTTGATCATCTCAGAAATGAATGTCAGTCCACGGGCAGCTGCCTGCTGCTGTAGACGCTCTCAACTCACTGGGAGCAACTGAAAAAAAGACACTGGCATTCAGAAAGAAATGTCAGGTGGATATGGGCCCTAATTAGTTATTATGGAACAGACCACCCTCTGCTGGATAAACTGTGTAATTTAAACCATTTTTATTGACTATTCAAAGTATTTTTCTGGCCTTTAAAAACTGTTTTAATATCAGTAAACATATATGCCAACATGATACATTTGGGCTGAACCAAGATCAGCCAATAATATCGTCAAACCAATATATCAGTCGGGCTCTACTCGGTATTGTATGATTTAAGTTACACATTGGAATTTTCAAAGGCTGACGCCAACGTGTTAGATTCAGTACCTTTTAATGCTTGAAAAATGATTTGACTATGTCTAAAAACTCCTTCCTGAGTTACACAAATACAAAAATGTTGTTTTTCTCTTTTTGCAGTTTAATAACTTTGAGCAGCTGTGTATCAACTTCACCAACGAGAAGCTGCAGCAGTATTTCAACCACCACATGTTCATCCTGGAGCAGGAGGAGTACAAGACTGAGGGGATCGAGTGGACCTTCATAGACTTTGGTTTGGACTTACAGGCCTGCATCGACCTCATAGAGAGGGTGGGTGTATTTGCACCTGCAGTACTCACGACATGTTAGCACAGATCTTTTCACACATACAACAGCTTAATGGCTTGTGGATTTTGCAGCCCATGGGTATTCTGTCCATCATGGAGGAGGAGTGTATGTTCCCCAAGGCCACAGACCACAGCTTTAAAACCAAACTATACGACCACCATCTGGGGAAGTCACCCAACTTCCAGCGGCCTCGACCGGACAAGAAGCGCAAATACGAGACACACTTTGAGTTGGTTCACTATGCCGGAGTGGTGGGTATCAGCTCATATTGCTGTTGCTCATGTTAAAGTTACTTTGATTTTTGATCTGTTGTCAACTGGAATTTGCAAATTTGTATGTAGATCATGAAAATAAGAGACGCCTTGGTGAACTCCTGATCAGCTTAACAGAGATTAATGGATAGAAGGAGTCAAATAGGAGACTCAAAAGTTTCTCTGTGAGGTTAAATGTATCCAAAGTTAAGGGTGTAAAAAAATAAGTTGGCTGTGGCAGTTTCCTGTATGTGTATTTCACTGTAGGTGCCGTACAACATCACTGGCTGGCTGGATAAGAACAGAGATCCTCTGAACGAGACAGTGGTGGCTCTGTTTCAGAAATCCTCCAACAAACTGATGGCTGGACTGTTTGAGAACTACATCAGCTCTGACATGGGTAACTAGAGCAACAACAGCTGTTTTACAAAACTCAAGTGCGACAAGTAAACAGGCCATAAAGACGCCAAACTGGATCAGACCAGCATGCTGTAAAGAAAAGAAAGAGTGAGTGTGTGTGTGACACTGTGTGAGTGGAGTAAACTTGTGTTGTTTGTGCTGTTGTTTAAGCTGGTGATCCAAAAGCTGAAACCAAACAAAGGAAGAGGAAAGCAGCTTCGTTCCAGACAGTTTCACAGCTGCACAAGGTGAGCTGAACTGCTGTTCATATGTGTGTCAGTAACAGATGCTGCACAGAATAAAGTGACAAGACAGAGCCCCCCCCCCCCAAAAGAAAAAAACAAAAAACAAAAACAATAGAAGATACAGCCTCAAACAGATGACGCTTAATGCTGAATACAACAAGTGTCGTTTTTGTGGTCTACAGATGGGGGTGGGGCTTTGGTGCAGCAAGCACCTCGACTCACCGTGACTCGCTGACATTCCTGACAGTTTACGCATATGTTCTCCAACACTTTACCTGCTTTTGTGTTTGAATGCAGGAAAATCTGAACAAGCTGATGGCAAACCTCCGCAGCACTCAGCCTCACTTTGTGCGCTGCATCATCCCCAATGAGACCAAGAATCCAGGTAACCACGCAGCAACTGCAGTAAGAGTACAAGCCTGAAGCCTCGTTTGGCTGTTAACTTCATCACAGTTACTTTGAGTTGGCATGCTAACACACATTAGCATGCTAATATCACCATAGTTCAAATAGGTGAAACAGTTACTAAGATATTTATTATTGGTTAACCCTGTCAGATATCATTTAATTATTGAAATTTTTGATGAAATATCAAAAACTGTCTTTAAATTTGTTGTTTTGTGTCCCTGTGGTTTCCAGGTGTGATGGATCCGTTCTTGGTCCTGCACCAGTTGAGGTGTAATGGAGTCCTTGAGGGGATCAGGATTTGCAGGAAGGGCTTTCCAAACCGCATCTTGTACGCTGAGTTCAAACAACGGTCTGTCCCAAACTGAACCACACACAGAAACTGTTACGTTTGATCCACTGTGGGATCTTCTGACCAGGTCCGTCTTTACTTTGCTTTGTCAGTTATCGCATCTTGAATCCGACTGCGATTCCAGAGGACTCGTTTGTTGACAGCAGGAAAGCTGTGGAGAAGCTGCTGGGCTCCCTGGACATAGACCACACGCAGTACAAGTTTGGACACACTAAGGTGCAGCACAGATACTCTGAGTGACACTAGCAGGGTCCAAAGATAGAGGGTGTCGTACAGTATGTTGTTGTGAAACTTCCTGAAGTAAATGCAAAACTTAAGTTTAGATTAACTACCACTTTTATTTACAGAATAAGATGAAGTTGCGCTCAAACAGTTCTATGATGCTTCTGTCCCCTCAGGTGTTTTTTAAGGCGGGTCTGTTGGGTCAGCTGGAGGACATGAGGGACTCCCGTCTGTCTCAAATCCTCACCATCGTTCAGGCCATGGCCAGAGGGAAGCTGATGAGGATGGAACGTCACAAGATGATGCTACAAAGGTCAATATGGCAACCATCAGATTAGTAATAAAGTATAATAATCTGATCAATGACATCCTCGGTTGTGTTGAGTGTCTGACGGATTCTAAAGAGTCGTTTTTCTCCCAGAGATGCTGTCATGGTGATCCAGTTCAACCTCAGAGCGTTCTTCTCTGTGAGGACTTGGCCGTGGATGATGTTGTTCTATAAGCTCCGCCCCCTGCTCAGGAGCGCCCAGGTGGAGAAAGAGCTGGCTGCTCTCAAGGAAGACTTTGCCAAATTAAAAGAGAACTTTGACAGGTCTCTTCAGCCGTCTGTCTCTTTATGTTTGCACATTCACATCAGATGAATTTCTTTCATCGATCTGCTGCACCGCCTTTTGATCTGATGTTGTGCTTTTGTCAATCAGGTCTGAGGTGAAGCGCCGGGAGGTGGAGGAGCGGCAGGTGGTTTTGGTTCAGGAGAAAAATGACTTGGCTCTGCAGCTTCAAGCTGTAAGTCATGTCGTTTTTTTGTTTGTTTGTTCATTCTTTGTTTGTTTGTTTTTATTTTTGGAGGGGGGGGGGGAGTTCTCTTGAACCCATTTACATCTGTGATTGACATGCAAAGTGTTCCTGTAGCTCTTATCTGGATACACAAATTAATGCTAATGCATTTGTAAATGCAAGCTGAACACTTTGCAGTCAAAACACAATCTGTTCTGCCAGACTGCTTGTGAAGGTGATCTGATCTGTTCAGAGGAAGCAACCAGCTTGCAGTCTTTACTGTAAATTATCCTCAGATTTCTTTTCTTAAAGGAAAACTGCACTTTTTTGGGTAATGTCCCAATATAAGACAAGATCGATACCTTCCTCTTCTCTTTAGTATGTCGTTAGATACCTGCCCTGCACAAGCAGGTTTGAACGGTCAATGGAAGTGACAGGGAGACGCCTTCACCATCATCTAAAGCCTCTAACACACATCCAAAAATCTACAACACGCTCCATCCGCAAGTTGTGACCGTGCACATTCACCACACTTTAGAGACATTTTCATTGTGGATGAAAATACAGAGGAACTAGTTGTCTGGACGTAGTGGTACAGCGCCTCTGAAACATGCCCCGAAAATGATTAAAATAATATCATTTCACAGCGTGGTGAATGCGCTATTTTCTTTTCAATTCAATCTCCAGGAGCAGGACAACCTGACGGATGCAGAGGACCGCTGCAACCAGCTGATTCAGTCCAAAATCTCCCAGGAGTCGAAGCTGAAGGAGATGCAGGAACGTCTGGAGGACGAGGAGGAGGTGAGCGCCACACTGATGTCCAAGAAACGGCAGCTGGAGGATGAGGTGACGTCCCTGAAAAGAGATGTGGACGACCTGGAGATGACCCTGGCTAAAGTGGAGAAAGAGAGACATGGAGTGGAAAACAAGGTGTGTTAAAGAACAGCTACACGTCACTGCAGCCTTCATTTACTATAGAGTTACCATTACAGTTGATGGGAGCACCAGGATAATTTTTCTCTTTATGCAGGTGAAGAACTTGTCCCAGGAGATGTGTGTCCTGGATGAATCCATAGCATCTCTGAGCAGAGAGAAAGTCACCCTGCAGGAAGCTCACCAGCAGGTTCTCAGTGACCTTCAGGCTCAAGAGGACAAGGTCAACATGCTGGCCAAGGCGAAAGCTCGGCTGGAGCAGCAAGTCGACAATGTAGGAGAAATAATCAAATGAATAAATATTAACAAAACCAACCTGTGTATCCATATGCTGGACAAGAAAAAACTGTTTTGTGTCCATCTGTCTGATGAAAGAGTTTGAATATATTGAATGTTCTTTTCTTGTCAGCCTAACAAGTCCAACTTTAACTACTTTAAGTCCTACTCTCACAATGAATGAAATGAAAACTAAAGTCATAGATCTTCCGCGTCTGCAAAACTCTTCTGGAATGATAAACAGCATTTCTCTGTGCCTGAAGGAATGACCAATAAAACTTACCAAATAACCACCACAACAGCCTAAAAATAACCAGAAGCCTCATCATGGACCTCAAGACTAGGTTAGAGAACCATGGAAGCTCCCCTGTGAACATCAGGAACACATAACAGACCTCTACCATCTTGTTATGATCACTAGAGCATCGTGAAAGCACTTTCCCAGTCTGTCTCTGACTCGTCTCCATCAGCAGAGATCGTCTCTGTCTTCTCCAAATGTTCAAATGTGACCATGTGTTACTTCAGTAG
>JAPQLA010000002.1:25203535-25218186 GCA_029822935.1 Naso vlamingii | reverse complement strand
TGGAGATCCAAGTCATTACGCCTGGAAAAATAGTTCCTTCCTAGCTGGATTATTAGAGTGAAGAAGGATTTTGACACAGACGTTCTTTGAACTAATGTTGTCACACATTTTCAGCTACTTTCTCTGACGTTTATTGAATATGGACAAAATGTCAACAAATACCATATCTCATAGATAAAAGCTGTTTTGGGAAAAATGGGCGGGGTTTGTGTACCCATAGTTGCTGATGTTGACAGAGGACAATGACATGTAGGAACACTGGAATGATACTTTATGAACTAGATCTAAAGATTACCTGGATCATTTATAAACGTTTGGGCAATAAAATAAAACCCAACATTAATTGTCTTTTAAGGTTTCTGTGCACTGTGATATTGATCTTGTCTGTTCAATGAGTTCGTCTCTGGCTTTCTTCCCTGAAGGTGGAGAGTTCCTTGGAACAGGAGAAGAAAGTGCGAGTGGATCTGGAACGAACCAAACGGAAGCTGGAGGCAGATCTGAAGCTTTCCATGGACTCAGTCAAGGACCTGGAGAACCAGAGAGAAGAACTGGAGGAGCGACTGAAAAAGTATGAAAATACACCCAGAGCTGGTCGTTTGTTAAATTTCTCCAAAGGGACTGAGCTCAACTTAAAAAATGATCAGTGTGTTTAGTATGAAGCCAATACTAAAATTAAAAAAAAAAAAAAAAACTGAATAAGAACAATTTTTTTTTTCAAACTCACTATGTTTTGATTCTCTCTGTCTCTCTCAATGTCGTCGTAAAGAAAAGACTTTGAGTTGGGTCAGCTTCAGTCCAAAATGGAGGATGAACAGAGTTTGGTTGCTCAGCTTCAGAAGAAGATGAAGGAGCTCCAGGTTGGCCACACTGATCCAGAGCAGCTTCCTCATCTTCACTTTCATCCTGGCTGCTGGTACATGAGTGTGTTTTGATCCCTCAGACTCGTATTGAGGAGCTGGAGGAGGCACTGGAGGCGGAGCGGGCGTGGCGTGCCAAAGCTGAGCGTCAGAGAAACGACATCGCCAGAGAGCTGGAGGAGCTTGGAGAGAAACTGGAGGAGGCAGGAGGAGCTTCTGCTGCCCAGATTGCCCTCAACAGGTCATCAAGTGCATTACAGCTCCACCAACACTTTCTCTCTAGCGCTACCAGCAGGTTGACGAGGTTTTGATTCACACTGAAACATCTCATCACCCTTGGTTCAGACATTCACGTCCATGTCAGGAATAGTAGAAATTTAGTAGAAGAAATAGTAGGTCAGCATTTTAACTCGTCCAGTAGTTTGGATGATGACCAAATACTTCCAAAGCTACCCTGCTATGAAATTATGCTCATCTGACTGGGCAGTTAGCCTAGTCTCTGTATTATTTTGCCAGCACTAACTAGCTCATTTGGTCAGAGAGTATATTAATTTAATGAAGTGTGACTCCATGGATATATTTCATAACAGATCCCTGTTATTGGAAAATCTCAGCTGTTTCATACTCAAGGAGAGGTAACAGTCTAAGTGATATTTACCTCAGCACAACAGTATACCCTAAGCATGCAACTTCATGTCAAACAGGAAGAGGGAGGCAGATTTCCTGAGACTCCGGCGTGAGCTGGAGGAGGCAGGGCTTCTCCACGAGACCACGGCCGCCACTCTGAGGAAGAAGCACTCGGACACAGTGACTGAGCTCAGTGAGCAGATCGACGCTCTGCAGAGAGCCAAACAGAAACTGGAAAAGGAGAAAGCAGAGTTTAGGCTTGAGGCCGATGACCTAGCTGCTAACGTGGAGCAGCTGTCCAGGTCAAAGGTAACAACAAGTCCACCTTAATCAGAAAATAAAAAGTCCACCTTAAACAGAATCATTGTCAGCCTACTCGTCATGTTGAGAAAAGGTGTGAATTTACCAGGCAGGGATCAGGGTCATGATGATACAATGGAGACATCAGATTGAATCCTCAGTTGATATGGCTGCGTGTGTGTGTGTGTGTGTGTGTAGGCAGCTGTGGAAAAGATGTGCAGGGTTTTTGAGGACCAGGTGAATGAGAGCAGGGGCAGAGCGGAGGAGCTGCAGAGACAACTGACCGAAGTTTCTGCTCAGAAGGCACGAGCGCTCTCAGAGACTGGTACACACACACACGCACACACACACACACACAATGACATGTAGCACCTTTGTGTGACATATACAAAAGTTTTAACCCATTTACAGTTACCAGCACAAGTGACTAAGATCATGAAGGTATGAATGTGTCTGAAATGTAATTCTTATATTGAAAACTACAAGAATGAACCCTGACCCAGGGCAGACCCGGGTCCAGGTTGAGAGATTCTGTCTCTGCACTGATCTGGGAATGCCCTGGGATCCCCAGTCAGAACTGGCTGATGTGGCCAGGGAAAGGGAAGTCTGGTGCCCCCCGCTGAAACTGCTGCCTCTGACCCCAGATAAACTGTTACGATGGATGCATTGATGGATGGATGCTGGATGACGGATAGACTGATGGGTGATGGGTGTTGAATGGATGAATGAATGAAAGGATGGACGAAAGGATCAATGTTGGATGGATGGATGATGGATGGATGGATGGATCTTTAATTAAATTAGATGTCTGAGAGAAGACTGACCTTTGACCCTCATTTCTTCTGTGTGCTGTTCTTCCAGCTGAGTACAACCGTCGCCTGGAGGAGAGGGAAGCTATGACTGGTCAGCTCCTGCGCTCTAAGGCCGGGGTTTGCCAAAACTTGGAAGATCTGAAGAGGAGGATGGAGGAGGACAGCAAAGTAATCCTGAACCTTTCTAACTCTGATTCATCATCTTAATCCTGAACCTCATGTTTGTCCTGTGGACTCCTGTTCATGCTAACAACTTCTTTAGATCTTGATGAGCCAACTTGTGTCCCTCTATGATGAAGACGTGTGCAAACTGGACTCCTTGATATGAGTTACAGCTAAATACAGGTGTGTGTGTGTGTGTGTGTGTGTGTTGTGTGTTAGGCTCGTGTGGCGCTGGCTCATGCGCTGCAGGCATCCCGTCATGACTGCAGTCTGCTCAGAGAGCAGCTGGAGGAGGACCAGGAGGCTAAAGCTGAACTGCAGAGGGCGCTGTCTAAAGCCAACAGCCAGGTGGCTCAGTGGAGAGCCAAGTACGAGACTGATGCTGTGCTGAGAATCGAGGAGCTGGAAGATGCTAAGTAAGATAGTTTTGAGGTGTCTGTTTCATCGCTTGTGGTTCCTCGGTAAGCTTTGCTGTGCTTACTGAACACTAAATCCCACTTCATGAATGTTAACTGTGACCTGAAATGTTGTTCTTTAAGTATGTTTTTTTTCAGTTGTGCAGCAGTGTCCTTGAGTTTTGTCTTTGAATACACAGTTTTTGTTTGTTTGTTGTTTGCAGGAAAAAGTTAGTGATCAAACTACAGACTGTTGAGGAAGCTGTGGAGGCATCTCAGGCCAAATGTTCCTCTCTGGAGAAAACAAAGCACTGTTTGCAGACAGAGATCGAGGACCTGGTGGTTGAGCTGGAGCGATCGAACTCTGCTGCTGTGGCTCTGGACAAGAAGCAACGCAACTTTGACAAGGTCAGCCAGCAGCAGCTATCATAGCCTTCAGTGCAGTCTTACACAAAATAGGAAAATAATGTCATGACTCACAACCTGTGGATGAGCTCAGAAACAAACCTTGGATTGTGTATTGTTTGCTTGATTCAGTTGTTGAGTGACTGGAAGTTGAAGTTTGAGGAGAGTCAGACGGAGCTTGAAGCCTCACAGAAAGAGTCCCGCTGTCTGAGCACTGAGCTTTTCAAGCTGAAGAACTGCTATGAAGAAGCTTTGGATCACCTGGAGACGGTTAAACGAGAAAACAAGAACCTGCAAGGTAATTCCTCTCCCTCACTCTGTCTTAGTGAGGAAGGGTATCTCTCAGTGCTGTCTGCAGCCGGAGTAGTAACATGGGGGTTTTCAGAACACAGGAACAATTCTTTAATTCTAAGAACCTCCTGTTTTATAGCATCCACACTGCAGGAACTGTTAACTATCATAATTCTTTGAACAACATTTTGAGGAACTTTTTTTTAGCTCCAACTCCAGAGTAAGTACTTTCACAGCACATGAGGACCTACAGTGATGTAAGTGTATGCTGACTGGTTGACCTCAGGAACCAGTGAAAACCCGACTGCTGTATTAACGAAAAAACACGAACCAGAGCTTGTAACGAGATCATTGTCATTGTTCTCTGAGATTTAATGGCGTTCAGCTTGAGATTTATGAAACATCACCACATACCAGACAAGAATGTGGAGCAGCGATGCAGTAACGTTAGCCTTCATTTTTGTGTTGTAAGTTGAGTAGAAGTGAAGTGAGGGAAAGGTAGGGCTTGTGGACAAAAAAATGACTGGGAACTTACTGCCAGTGGACACAAGGTCGTCACAGTGGACACATGTTCGGAGAAAGTCGTCCAGTGGCAATGCAAAGGGATTGCCAGTGGACAAAGTTTCTGCAAAAATTTAGGTTTATATCTCAATATTCATGTGACCAATCCAGCTGAAATTTCTATGGTGTGTCCATCTCAATACAAGGATTCTACCCTGCAAAGATGAAGCCAATCGGAAAAACTTGATTTTTTGTGTTGCCTGAGGGGCAAAGATTCAGGTTTCTCCGATTCGCTTCAGACTTGGCACACTTGAAGCTGGTGCCCCCCTGACTGAGGCCCTGAAATATCAGATGACCAAACATCAATGACCGGCCACTGACACTGTCCACTGGCAATACCTTGGATCTAAATGTACAAGGTATTGCCAGTGGACAAAATTTCCCTAGCCAAGCTGCCCCAACCAAGCAGAGCATTACTGGAGGTAGAACTGTGTATATTATTGATCATGGACTTCATTCTGATCTAAAGGCACAGGTCGGCTGTAAATTCAGCATCTTTGGGAGATTTTAGACCAAAAAAGACACCAAGAAAAATACTTTGCATTACAAAGTATTGCCAGTGGACAAAATTTCCCCAGCAAATTTGCTCTGACCAAACTCAGGGTCACTGGAGCAAAAAATCAGTATATTATTGTTTGTGGACTTGACTCTGATACATAGGCTCAGGTCTGGTGCAAATTTAGCATCTCTGGGAGATTTCAGACCAAAAAAGACACAAAAAAACTATTTTCAATACAAGGTATTGCCAGTGGACAATGACCGACTACTGACAATGTCCACTGGAAATACCTTGTAAATTAAGATCCAAGGTATTGCCAGTGGACAAAATTTCCCTGCCCAAGCTGCCCTGACCCGGCAGAGGAGTGTCACTGGAGGTAAAACTGTATATCATTGATCATGGACCTCACTCTGATCGAAAGGCACAGGTCTGGTGCAAATTCGGCATCTCTTGGTGATTTCAGACCAAAAAAGACACAAAAAACTATTTTCAATACAAGGTATTGCCAGTGGACAGCATTTCTGCATAATTTTAAAGGGAAATATCTCTTTAGTCACTGGGGCTAGGACGCCCAACTTTGAACCATGTCTTCCTTTGTCAGCAAGGATTAAGCCCTGTAAAAATCAACCCAATCTGAGATATTTTAATTTTGGCACTTTTGTCAGTCCAAGGCCACATTTTGATGTTTTGTGGAGCCCAGACACAGAGAAGGCGTCTTCCCGGTGTTCATAAAGACGCAGAGAAGGTGCCTTCCTGGCATCGGTTGAGGTTTTACCTGGTTCTGGGGAGAACTTGGTGGAAGTCTGGTCACATTCTAAGTTCTCTGAAGTGGACAGTGGTTGTGTAGTAAGGAGCCTGGAAGCACTCTCTACCCAGGGACATGCACTGTTCCTGGGTCCCATGTGGACAGAGGCCATATCTCCTCCAAACTTTGACCTACAGGGCTGAAATGTACAGCGCTAACTCATACACCTCCAAGAAGCAACATATTCACATTTCACCGCAAAAGTCACAAGTATAATGAAGTTATGGCCTCTGTCCATTTGGACTACCTCAGCCATAATGTTGTGGGTATTGGAAGTGGACAGTGGCCATAACCTCCTTAGGCAATGGACTGCTGGTCTGAAATTTGTATATGTTGGTCCTTATGGAGGCTGAAATTACCGCTGTGAGTTTCAGCTCTCTACAACAAGGCGTTGAAAAACAGTGGCCTTTCAAACATGACTTGTCCACTTCCAATACCCATAACATTACAGCTGAGGTACTCCAAGTGGACAGAGGCCATAACTCCCCCAATCCTTGGCCCACAGGGCTGAAACTTACAGAGCTAACTGGTACACCTCCAAGGAGCAACATATTCAAATATCAGCACAAAAGTCACGAGTATAAGGAGGTTATGGCCTCTGTTCACTTGGAGAAACTCAGCCTCAATGTCAAGGTATTTCAAATGGACAACTGATGCTACTACTTTATTTGACCCATTAATGAACTGTTAATTGTCAGTTAACACGAACTCCATTACTTTGACATTATTTACATGTTATGTAAAGGTACAGAGGTGTCGGATGGGCGCGGTACTGTAGTGAAAGGGCAGATCTTTGACGATTTTTAGCTTGGCTGCCCTGAGGGCCGGGGCCTCGAACCCCCCCCCCGCAACCAATACCCAGGGGCTATATGTCAGTCGCAGTTTCTGATTTTTTGGGGCCCCAGGGCCAAATCAGGGAGGGGGGAAGTTTGTCAGCTTCCCCTACCCAGCCCCCATTCTAGCTTCTCAGAAGTGGATGCGGATTCCCTTAGGCACGTTAGTATACCAGCTGCCAGCCAGTTAAGTAGCTTGTGTGGCGTGAGGGGGGCAGAAGAGCGGATAATAGATTACCAGTTACCAACAATGCCACCTCAGGAATTTCACCTGGAGAATTATGTTAACCCTTTCCACAGTGGTTAAAGCACACAAGTTCGTTTACTGATGAAAGCTTGAGACTGGGTCCAGTGTACAAATGCAGTTAATTTTATTTAACAATATATAATTTCTTTAACAGTTTCTCAATAAAATAGTTTATACACACACACACCCACACACTCACTTTTACAACAAACCCATAAAAGACACAGAGGAAAAACAAATAGCTAAGTTGATTGTTAAATCAGGATTAAACTAATAACCCCACATCACGTAACAAAAACCAAACAAATACAAACGAAGGAAAACTGTCAAACAACCCACAGCAAAGAAACAAAAGCAATCAAAGGTAATCTTGAATTTACCAAAACTGATAAACCCACTTAAACATGCCAAGCAACAAAAACAACAACAAAAAAAAACTAACCAAAAATAATTAAGCCAAAACAAACATCCAAAAAAAACAAAACAAAACACCCCAAACATAAAGCAAAAATAATAACTATCAAAAGTAATTAAACCCAATATACATACAACCCAGCAGCAAAGAAAGAGGAACGATATTACAAATAAAAATCAGTCCATCTGTAGTTTAAAATCTTAAAGCAGGTGCACTTAGCACCGCCCAGGGCAGGGACAGCAACCACCAACTTTAATGCGTGCCAGCAACAGCGAGAGATGTAGAGTTGGATGAATGTGCACACACAGCTACACAAAACAGCAGCTGGCCGACGGCGGCGTGAGAGGGGGGGTTAGTACTGGTCGAAGCCGACCGCACACACGTTAACCCTGCCGTAGAAAGACACATTGTAGAGGCTAAACAATAACTATGCCGGTAACTTGGCATCATCACATCTACATACCGTCAGGCGTTGAATGAGCCTCACGAAGGTGAGGAAGAGGAGCACTCTGTGCCACAGCGGCGCAATTACAACCGTGGCAGAGATTAGCAGCTGGTTACCCCCCCCACTGCAGCACACGTGATGAGGTGCGGGGAGAAACTTAAGAAACTAGTCTTAACTTTGGGGCTAGAGGTTACACATTCTGCCAGTCGTTGAACTGTCATGGTTAAGTGAATATTCCCACTGAAAAATTGATTAACTTTGTTGGATTCCAGAGGAGATACTGGACCTGACAGATCAGATCAGCCAGGGAGGGAAGACGATCCATGAGCTGGAGAGGATGAAGAAGATCCTGGACGTGGAGAAGAGTGATATCAGAGCAGCTTTGGAGGAGGCTGAGGTAACTAACTTACCCTCTGTAGATACCCGTCAACCAACTAAACTATTTGCTAAACTACTGAACCCACAAACTCTCCACCCATTAGGGCAGTCTGGAGCATGAGGAGTCTAAGACGCTGAGATTTCAGATGGAGCTTCAGCAGTTAAGAACTGAGATTGAGCGCAAGATTGCAGAGAAAGAGGAAGAGACTGACAACCTCAGGTACCAAATATGCTGAATAACAGAATCATTTCATATGATGAGAGAATATGAAGAACAATATATTAAATGAGATGTAGCTAAAGAGTAATACCAGCACTGTCCACCAGACGATGCCACCAGCACTCCCTGGAGACCATGCAAGCCAGTTTAGAGGCGGAGGTTCGTAGTCGCAGTGAAGCTGTTCGTCTGAGGAAGAAGATGGAATCTGACATGAACGAGATGGAGATCCATCTGGGACACGCCAACAGACAAGCAGCCGAGAGCCAGAGACTCATCAGACAACTACAGACACAGGTAGTCTGTGATCCTAAGTCTGTTTAGATATTAAAACGAGTCTCTAACATAAAGTGAGTCATTAACTCTGAACTTACCTTCTTGAATGGGATGATGTCGTCACTCGCAGCTGTTTGCTAACATGTTAACAAGAACAACCTGATCCTTTGATGGTAAATCTGAGCTGCCACACCAGTTTGTTCTGAAGTCTCTCACTGTGTTTAAAATTGTTCCTTATCACAGAAATAGTGCAACTGTACAGTGTGTTCGTCATAGTAGTGTTCGAACTCTTAATGGGTTAATGGTTAATTTCATTCACTATATAGTGCACCATAAAATACCCACAACGCACAGCAAATTTGAGACTACATACGGTGTATCCTACATTTTACTCCTGTATACCACAATGCAATCCAGTTGTGTACTACCATAGGAGAAGAAGTAGCCAGAAAGCCATCAGGGTTTGCTTTGTTTGTTAGCATGTAAGCTAACAGAGTTTGTCGTCAAATTAACCAAAGACGGCTGAAGCGAGTTTGCCTTTGCCTCCATCTTTGCTGAGAAGCAAAAGCTTTACCCAAAGCAACAAAACATTCAGAGGAATTATATTTTAAAAGCTTTAGCCACTGACAGCTAAATTAGCCATTAGCTTACAAGCAAACCAGCTTGTGAGTTTGTGAACTCAATTGATCATGGGCTTTTACAGCCTGCGATCAGGACACAGGACCTTAGCTGACAAAACCAAACTTCCACAGTTCCACAGTTTATTGGGATTTAACAGTGAAAAAACTACCATGCAACATCAACACAACCTCCACATATTTCAGTGCTGCAGTCCTGTGTGCTCAGTTTGTGCATGTGATGCTGGTGGTGCATCTACTCACACAATGATGTTCAGAGAATTTCTGTGTAGCATCCAAAATCTTGTTCAGTCAGTTCACTATATAATAGACACTAAATAGGGAATAGTGAGTGAGTAAAAGAGTGAACAGTTTCAAACGCAGAATCTCTCCTCTGATTCTCTGACACATCTCACTGTGTCATGTCCTTTCATAGGTTAAAGAGCAACAGGTGGAGCTGGAAGATAAAGTCCAACTGACAAATCAACTTCAAGAACAGATCGTCCTGTTGGAGCGACGCTGTTCACTGATGACAGCTGAGGAGGAGGAGCTGCGTGGGGTCCTGGAACAGACTGACCGCGCCCGCAAGATAGCTGAACATGAGCTGGTGGAGGTGGCAGAGAGAGTTAACCTGCTCACTGTGCAGGTACAAACACTGTCAACAGGAGTAAAAGACTGGTGGGATATTTTGTTTAATATTGATCGACAGATTGATTCACTGAATACTGACTCACTATAAACTGACTGACTGACCCAACAGCTGATTTACTAACGAGCTAATAAACATTCGACTCATCCTGTGTTTCAGAACACAAGCTTGGTGAATCACAAGAAGAAGCTGGAGGCTGATCTGTCTGTGCTAACAGGAGAGGTGGACGAGGCGATGCTGGAGAGCCACAGTGCTGAGGAGAAAGCCAAGAAGGCCATCACTGATGTCAGTCCTGACCTCTGACCCCTGAATGATCCAAAATGACCCTGAGTCTGTGTTAATGTGTCCAGCTGCTGTTTTTGCTTATAGCCTTTTCTGTGCTCCTTGCTCCTCCTCCTCGTCTGTTCTCCTTGTTCCTGCTGCTGAACTTGATATCGTGCATACATGTGTGTCACCAGGCGGCTCTGATGGCGGAGGAGCTGAAGAAAGAGCAGGACACCAGCAGCATGTTAGAGAGAATGAAGAAGAACATGGTGTCTACAGTGAAAGGTACACAGCACACACACACACACAGTGAAACACATGCTGCTAATATGAATGAATAACCTGTAGCTGCTGGTTGATGCTAACTCGTACTAACTGTGTGTCTGGCAGAGCTGCAGGTCAAACTGGATGAGACAGAGCAGATGGCACTGAAGGGAGGAAAGAAGCAGCTTCATAAACTGGAGACAAGAGTGAGTACAGACACAAAAGTGACGTAGTGAGACAAAGCTGCAGGAGGTGAACCTGAGTGGATGAGACACTGTTGTGTGTGCAGGTGAGGGAGCTGCAGACGGAGCTGATGGTGGAGCAGAAGAAGAGTGAGGAGTATCAAAAAGGAGTTCGCCGCTATGAAAGGAGATACAAAGAGCTGATGTACCAGGTCTGATGACCTCACATCCTCCAGCTGTTGCTTCTGTCCACGTCCTCCAGATGTCCTGTCTGTTCTCTGTTGGGTGTTTGTTTGTAATTGGCTCTCTTTGTCTTCCTGCAGTCAGAGGAGGACAGGAAGACTCTGCTGAGGATGCAGGAGCTGATCGATAAGCTTCAGACCAAAGTCAAGAGCTACAAGAGACAAGTTGAGAATGCTGTGAGTCTCTATTGCATTCAAAACGAAAAACACAAGTCACAAATAAACATCACAGGTGGATGTTTAAAGTGCTAAAATGTTTATGGTGAGTTTCTGCTCATGTTTTTCTCTTCTTTGTGTCCACCAGGAGGAGCAGGTGAGCTGCAGCACTGCACGCTTCAGGAAAGTCCAACACGAGCTGGATGACGCTGAGGAAAGAGTGGACATTGCCGAGGCAACCGTCAACAAGCTGCGCATTCGAACCCGTGAGCAGAGCAGCAAGGTGGCCGTGGTGAGTCCTACTGCGTGCTTCCTCACTGCAGAACAATCAGTGGTGTTTTAGTGAAAGGTTCATGTTTCTAATCTGCTCTTTGCGTGTCTGCAGATCACTGAGTGAAGTTCTGCCGCCTCTTCAGACCCCATCAGTGTGTCTCTGGCGTGTGAGTGTGTGACTGTGTGCGATGTTTGTGTTTGGATTGTGCTGTGCCTTCTGTCTGTCTGTGCTACAGTCCAGGATCATAGTGGACACATGAATCTGCATCTGCTCTATGTAACCATGTCAAACTGCTGCTCCACTTTCCACATTGTGAACTGGTTATTGATAGATTTATTTGACAAATGATTAAAAAACATGCATGATTGGCTCCATAAGCCAATCAATATACATTATTCAAAAATCGTAGTGGATAAATTACACAGTAAAGCCCGAAGGCTTACTTCCATTGTGGTCCTTGTTGTCAATGAATTAAGGCAAATTGTTCAGGCATCAGGCAAGAGTGAGTACTAAAAACATATAATCAATTTAAAAACAAAAGACAAAGACTACTGACACACAACACATAGGACACAGACAGTTCAACTGGGCAACCACTTCTTAAGGTTGGACTTAAAGCTACACTCATTTGAGATTAGCTTCAGAGACATGGGCAGTTCATTCCAAAGCCAGCGTATTCTTACCAAAGTTTGTTTTAAACCGCATGGCAATAAAATTGGTTAGGCTGCCTCTAGTATTGTGAGAAAGGTTCAATCTCGCTGGATTAAGGAGGTCAGCCAGGTAGGGAGGTGCTGTTTTGTTTACAATTTTGTGTGCAATGCCCGATTTAATTTGCACCGCCCTGTTTTCAACCTTTAATATATTGACCTTTCTAAAATGGACTGCATCTAAATGTGTGCGGGGGTGCAGTTTCAAAACAGCTCTGATTAGTTTGTTTTGAGCAGTTTGTAGCTTAGTTTTAAAAGACTGCGAGGAACTACTATACCACATGGTGGCAGCATGATCGAAGTGGCACAGCACCAATGCTCCAGCCAGAATTTTTAGAGTTGCCCTATCCAGTAGGTCTGCTTTTCTAGTTTGTGCTGGAAGTGTTGAGGGCAGCGAGCGTGTCTTTTTCCACCAAACTGGCTCTGGTGCTTGAACTGTTCAGTGTTTCTGGAACCTCGGCACTAGTTCACCAGCTTGCTTTTCCAGCAGTTTAAAGCAGAGTTATGGTGATCATGAATATGACACCAACAGAGAGTATTGCGCAGTACACAGGGACCTGTGGACCTTGACACACCCACTATGGTTCCCAAGGAAAACCTGCTACTTTGAGGTTCCAGATTCAGAACCAATTTAATTTTGTTAGAAATGCTCAGAACGGCTCAAAATTAGGTGTGCAAACCAGAATGAAACCGGTTCCATGTTGGTGGAAACAGGCTTTCAAAGAGCTCATACCAGCAGCAGCCGTCGAGCTGAGTCCACGGGTTTGTGATACTGAACTGGATAAATCTTTACTCTGTCACACAGCACTGAGTGAGTTTATAACACTACGTAAGCTTATGTTTTCATTTCAAACTGCAGTAGCTCGTTTGGTTATGTACAAATCCTGAGCTGGAGGGAAAAGGCGAGAGTATCTGTCAGTATCGGACACTCGGAGGTTGTGGCTACTTTTCCGGAAGCAGGATGTACCACTGCAAACTAGACCTGGCAACCTGATTACTTTTTCTTTTTTTGTTTCTTATTTTATGTGAAAATGTTCCTGGTTGTTTCAGAAAATGGTGGAAATGTGCATGTTTTCAGAGCTGAGGAAGTCAAGTGCAACATAAGACCCAGATTACAGGACAAAAAGTAATTTTACGACCGCAGCGTAGCCTGACTGACAGTATTCATATGTTACAGTCATGATAATAATATTGCATTAAGTGATCCAGTGACTGTGTGTGATGTTTATGTGTCTCGTAGTTCCGAATACATTGTTGATAGTCGCTAACTCTACAGCTCCTGGCAGTCAATAGCTTCTTTTAGCTTGTAGCTTCTGGCTGACACTGTATGCTTGAGTCCATCAGGCTCTCACCATCCAGCAACATAAAAACGTACAAACGCGAGTTAACAGGACAAACATGTTGCTGTGGGTCTGTTGGACGTGAACCAATGCAGCTGTTTGCTAACATGTTAGCTACAACTACTGTAGAAGCTAATGAAAAAACAGAGCATACATTCTGACAGGTTTTCTGCCCCTCAGTGGTCAAAAATTAGTACATCTTAATGTGGTTATGCACAGTTTGAAAAAAAAAATCAACCACAATTAGGACTGTCAGAATGATAATGAACAAAGTGCCTGTATTCAGTCTGTATGTGTGACCACTGATGTGTTGGTTTAGCTGCAGTCAGTGTTTTTGACTGAAAACTTCTGTGTCGTTGAAAAACAAAAATAAACATTTTGTTTGATGAACAGTTTGCCGACTTCTTTTTCTTCCTCTTCAACATGATGAAACATCTCAGCCTGCAAAACACAAACCGTAAAGGTTTTCAACAACAACAGTGACGCACTAGTTGGGTTACCATCCACCTCTTTTATGCTAATTTTCAATTTGTGCATTAAAAAACGAAGTGGAAATGTTGCAAAACTTGCAAAAAATAAAACTCCAGATATTGCAAAGTTTTAACACTTGGAGGAGGGGGAAAAGATGGCGCACTGTAAATGTGAAGAAGTGCAGTGGAAACAGCTTCAGTGACTCAGCAGCAAATAAATGGCAACAAGGACGTAGAGAAATCATGTGATTCACACTGGAGAGACACATACCTACAGTATTACTTGGTGAAAACTTTTAAACTGTCTCTCTATGTGCAGCCATCGTAACAGTTGAAACTGTGGACTGCACCTTTAAGATATACCGTGTTGCTAAGTTACGGGAGGAGCAACGCCATCAGATGGTGCCTCGTCTACCCTTGAAGTTAGTTGAGCGGCGCTCTCCTCAGGGACGGATACGTGTAACCGAACTCCTGTTTTCCTGAGACTCTCAACTCAACAGGAACATTAGGGTACCGTGCGTGCTAACTACTTCGCTCATGTATGATGTAATAGTAGCCCTACAACCAGGGTTTGTAAGGTTGATGTTCAGTTTGTAATAAATGACGAGTATTGTGGAAACCCCAGACGATGATTTTTCTGAATAATCTCATCAGTTGTCAGTGATGAAAGAACTTAAGGACAAAACCAGCGCATGGAAATTCTGTATTAGTTTGAAATTGACGACGTAGATCATTTCTGGCATCAACAACACTGTGACTTTACATTACAGGAGATAGACTTTTGTTTTCATTAAATATTTCTCTGAAAGTTTCCTCTGTGCATAGCCTAAAAATAAAAACCTTATTTTTTACATAAGGTTATTATGACAGTGAAGTGAAATGAATTCTTCTTCTTCTTTTTTTAACATAGAATCCCTTTCGAGGGCTCATGGGAAATGTGGGTCATGATTCTTGTGCTCAA